>JAAAWM010011807.1:0-107810 GCA_036873465.1 Thinopyrum obtusiflorum | reverse complement strand
GTAATCACACTTAATATCTTTGGAACAGGGACGCTCAGCTCTATTTTAGTGGATCTGCACAAAATGATCGGAATGTTGCATGCTCCAGGCAGCTACTTTTTTTCCCAACATGCCTTGTTGATTTAGACAGAGCTGGGGGGACGTTGCTGCCAATGAAAGCATGGATCAATTTTAATTTAACACCTTCTCACAACTTTGTCTTTAGTTGTGATGTAAATATTAGCTCTGATCTGCTAATAATTGAGATGCATTGGCAAGGAAGTTAGTTTTTTATTGTTTCCGAAAGAGCATCGATGGCAAGACACACGAAACAAAAGCTGAAAGCTCACACCATTGTACAATTTCATGTCGCTGGAAAATTATTTGTATAGTACGTCAATTATGTAAACAAATGCTGGAAGCTTGATAGCATTGCCAGAAGCCACTTCGGCATCCGGGTCCATGTGCCATGCACAAAATTATACTCCTTCTTCCTAAATATTTGTATTTTTACAAATTTCAAATGGGCATATTTTAGAGTGTAGATTCACTCATTTTGCTTCGTATGTGTACTCCCTCCATTCCTAAATATTTGTCTTTCTAGAGATTTCAACAAGTGACTACATACGGAGCAAAATGAGTGAATCTACACTCTAAAATATGTCTATATACATCCGTATGTAGTAGTCCATTTGAATCTCTAAAAAGACAAATATTTGAGTAGTCACTCGTTGAAATCTCTAGAAAGACAAATACTCCAGAGTATATTTAAGAACTGAGGGGGTAGTGCACAGCCGCACGGGAGACTCAACGCGGTCGTTGCGCCGCATTAATAGTGAGTAATGAGCAGTCAAATCATAAGCCCCACCTTTCCCACTGTAAGTTGCTCGGAAGAAGCAACCATCAATACGCTCTTCTTTGAATCCGCTCATACTACTCCATCCATCACTATTTATAGAGCACGCTTCAGAAAAAGAAAAAATCTCTGGGACCAAGGCGACTAGCGATCGGCCTGAAAAATAGCATTGGTAGTTATAGCACGGCGTCTATTACTAGAGGAAATAATGCATACACACATGCATGCAGTGCTTCCACCCCGGGTACACACATGCATGCACTTACTCCACTCTGTAGTACATCGAGAGAAAATTGTGGACTTGATTGCGGTTACCATGCCCTAATTAATTGAGCATTAAACCAAACGTGTCTAAAGTCTCTCTGGCGGTGGAAATTAAATGCATTGAGAGAAATGCATCATAATGAAGCGCGCCCTGTAAACTGTGACGGAGGGAGGAGTAGTATGAAGGTGCAAAACCAAGTACGTGTATGGCCAGTCGGTCAACGCACCTCCTCTTGGCATATCACTGACATGTGGGACCGGAGAGTGAGCAAACCGATCTCAATTGACGGCAAAATGGCCAACCCGCTGTTCCTTGAGAGAGACGAGGAGCGAGAACACACAGACAGGCTCGCACGGAGGCCAAGATATATTCGAGCATGGTTGATCGATATCATCATTACATGTTGGGCTGCCGTTTCCCGCCCTTCTCCAGAATAAATGTGTACTTTATCAGAGATTAAAAAAAATGAGAGTACAGAGGCTCCACCATGCGGTTCTAGTAGTAGTACTACTCGTACTACTAAACCTTGCGCTTGGCTCTTCGCCTCTTCGTGAAGTCGAACAATGATGGTCCCCCCCCCCCCCCCCCCCCCCCCCCCCCCCCCCCCCCCCCCCCCCCCCCCCCCCCCCCCCCCCCCCCCCCCCCCCCCCCCCCCCCCCCCCCCCCCCCCCCCCCCCCCCCCCCCCCCCCCCCCCCCCCCCCCCCCCCCCCCCCCCCCCCCCCCCCCCCCCCCCCCCCCCCCCCCCCCCCCCCCCCCCCCCCCCCCCCCCCCCCCCCCCCCCCCCCCCCCCCCCCCCCCCCCCCCCCCCCCCCCCCCCCCCCCCCCCCCCCCCCCCCCCCCCAATAAGAGTGCAGACGCTCCTCCATCCGGTTCCTAGTACTAGTATAGTACATACCTCTATAGACTATAGTAGTAGTACTAGTACTAGTAAACTTTGCGCTTGGTTGTTCGCCTCTTCGGGAAGTGGAACAATAATAGTACTAGTATAGTGTATGCTTCTGGCAATCTGACACCGAATTAACTGTTGCACGTCCACCGCCTGAGCGAGGGAGAGCTTGCATTAGTCAAAAGTTTCTCCTTGTCCTGCGAGCCACCACACGCAAGCTTCTCCCATCCTGCAAGCTTCTCCTCGTTCGGCAAGTTGACGGGACACAGCAAAGTAATGCTAGTCCATACCGCCTCCTCTCCGGTTAATATGGCTTAATTTCAAACGAGATAAATACACTGTCTGTCACTGTATATTTGTAAAAATACGGTCAGTGGACTTCATAAGACGCTCATTGCGCTCAATATATACATTTTCCGGTGTTTATATGGTCACTAGCTCACCCTGGTTGAGTATGTGTGTGCATGCACGTGTAGGTTGAGCACTTGAGCGTGACTGTATGTGTTCCGTCGTGTGCTCGGACATGCATGCATTAGGGCGTCGCGCGGGTTTTTGCGTCCATGTGTACGTGTGACTGTTGCATACACGTAGGGGGAGTACGTGTAGGGGCCACTAAAGGAGCAGTCAAATCACACAGTAAGTTAGTCGGAAGAAGCAACCATCATTTCACTCTTCAATGACATGTACGCAATATAAAATGGTTGATATGGAGAGAAAAATAAAACCACTATATATACACTAGCAGGCGCCTAAGCTACAAGCCTGCTTTCTTGGGTTGCTCTCTTCACAAGCATAGAACGACGGTGGCCACACCGCTGGTCACATATCCGGCCTGATCCCGCAGCTGGGGGAAGGGAACAATGTTCTGCGTAGACGCAGTCGACATCGGCGAGGGAGAAAATCCACAGTCGGTGTGTCCCAATCGGGGGTCACCGCGGTATGGGCCGATGCCGCGTCCCAACCGCCCTTCTAGCTACAGCCCGACGTCCATTTCAAAAATATTAGTGCATGTCAACAAAAATTATACTATCGCTGTTCCGTTTTGAAAAAAAGCATATAAGCTGTTACTTCTTACCCAAAGGATCTTTATATCCAACAGACACAAAATATCCATTCGACTATTCGAAATTACTTTCACTGCTGATCTGATGTCGAGGTAATTGCTGCATCGCCACCAAAACCCACCATCTCTTAAGCTAAAGTAGACCGAGCTAACCCCTATATTAGCATATTACTAAGATAAACAGAAGGCACTGTAGAATCATTTAGGACGTGAGCTTGTCATTCTGAATGTGGAGGGACACCAGCTTAGCCCCGGCCAGCAGCTTGGGTGGAACTGTGAAGATGGTCAGCTCCTGCACGGCGACGTCGCCGGGATCCCTACTGCTTGTCACCTCCATTTCCACCTTGACGGCGTCGGTGCTGCCTTTGGGCTCCCCCGGCAGGCCATTCGCCCACAGCTTGGCCACGTAGTACGGCAGTGGGGACGCCCCCGCTCTGATGCACATGACTGACACGGCGATAGGCACGCCGATGTCGAGCACGCCGCCGACCAAGAAAAACGTGCAGCCGTCCTCCTCCGTGAACAGCAAGAGCCGTGGCTCCGACAGTGGCACTTGCAGCTGGAGTGCCTTGCCGTACTGGATCCTGTGCACGGGCATGGGATGCACGCTGCTGATGTGGTGGGAGAGCACCCGCGGCGGGCCTTCGTAGCCGCAGACGGGCGCGGGGCATTTGCAGGGCGCGAGGAGACACACGCTCTGGTGATCGGCGAGCTTGTGGTAAGTGACGTAGAGCCCACATCCTTCATGCGGGCACTCCACCCTCACCGAGGAGAGGACGGTGTCCACCGCCGTGTTCCGCACGTCGAAGCCACCGCCATGCTCGCACTTCTGGCACTGCCGCTGGTTCCCGGGGCGCTCGACGCGGCAGTCCGCGCAAGCCAGGTGCCCTCCTTTGCACTGCACAAATCAATCGAACAACACATCAATCAAGAAACCTGCACCTTGCTCGATCAGCCGAACGGACGAGGTGTATTCGAACCTCATACACTGGAGGCTTCAAGGGGCGGAGGCACAAGGGGCAGTGGAGCAAGGTGAGGTCCATCGAGACCATAGAGAGCTCCATCGTCGGGTCCTGTTCCGTCTGCATGATCTCGCCCTCCTCGTGCACAACCATCTCTCGCTTTATTAGGGCCGGGGCATTACAAAGCTTTACCGTCACAAATTCATACTACTTCAAGGTGCATTAAATCAACACATGCAAGTATCAAAAGGAGAGTCACAGCATGCATGCATGCATTGTAATTAATGCATCGGTAAACGCAAATTATTGAAATATATCGAGTGCAGTGCTTTGATGTGTCGCGTCAACTCGTACAAGACCGAGAAGTTTGATTACTACAACACCCTCTCGCCTTAACCGCACCTGCCTTTGGCTGCATGACAGGTGGGCCACCGACCTGGTGGGCCCACCTGTCATAGACGCAAAGGCAGGAGCAGTAAGTCAATGAAGCTGCGTCCCTCCCTCGCCCATGAGCGTGGTGGCTGGCAGGACTAGGAGAAGCTTTCATTCACTACACGCTCTCCCTCCCACACGTGGTGGACATGCAGCAGTTCAATCGGTGTCAGATGGCCAGAAGCATACTGTAGTACTCCTCCACTGCAGTAGTACTCCATCATTGTTCGACTACCAGAAGAGGCGAAGAGCCAAGTGCAGCCCGGACGCTCGTGTGGCAGTTTCATGTGTAGAGTAGTCTAGGATAGCGTGTACTATGCGTGTAAGCTTAAAATCATTGGGGTCGGCTCCATGCTATATTTTTTTGATTAAAATAATCTTCTGGCCCTACCTGTCATCCTGGTGATTCTAGTTTGCACGCTCATCTGGTTAAGATAGGAATATATATTTTAATTTGTGGTGGGGTAAATGTTAGAGGTTGCAGCAAATGGAGTATTGTACACTGCGGGTCTTTCATCCAAGTTTAGAGGCAACCATGTGGGGCCAGTGCTATGATGTGTCGCATGAACTCGTACAACGAGGAGAAGCTTGATTTTACTACTACACGCCTTCTCCCTCGCCCATGCGCGTGGTGGCTCGCAGACGAGGACAGGCTTTTGCTTATAGTACTACAACAAGCTATCCCTCCCGCTCGCGGTGGACGGACATGCAGCAGTGGATTCGATACTGTAGAAGCAGTAGTAGTAACATCATTGTTCGTCTTCTCGAAGAGGCGAAGAGCCAAGTGCAACCCGAACGTGGCAGTTGCGAACCTTGGAGCACGCATATAGCCAGGCTCTTGCATGAGACAAAATTGCTATGTGAGCCCACTATTGTAGTACTTGCTAGTATAGCCCTGTAAACGAGAAAGGAGTATTTGCCTTTCTAGAGATTTCAACAAGTGACTAGACTACACCGAGACGGAGTACATATGGAGCAAAATGAGTGAATCTACACCGTAAATAAATACGTAGTTCTCTCGTTTTCCTCTCGGCCTTGGTCGCGGTGCACAATATTGAGTATACTAGTACTCCCTCTGTTTTTTTAGTCTGCATATAAGGTTTGGTCAAAGTCAAGCTTTGTAAAGTTTGACTAACTTTATATTGAAAAATATCAACATTCACAATATGAAAACAATATTATTAGATGCACCATGAAATATGTTTTCATACTATATAGTTTTAGTATTGTAGATGTTTATATTTTTTCATATAAATTTGGTCAAATTTTATGTAATTTGACTTTGACCAAATTTTATACGCGGAGTAAAAAGAAACGGAGGGAGTACTATCATCTTGAAATTTACGAAGTCACCATAGGCACCTCGTCGTCGACGGGAACGTCTCCTGACACGCGATAGACGCGAGCGGCAGTCGCCTCCATAGGTGCTTGAATGCCAAGGAGGGAGAGGATAGCGGTTCCCGAGACGTTGAACGGTCAATGATGCATCCTCAAATTACATGCAGAGGGAATTAATTGGAGAAGCAGAATAGAGCCTGCACGATGTGAATGCAACAGAGTTTGGATTCTCATATAAAGGCGCCCCACCACTCCAATCCATCTACTCCTTAGTCTCTGCGCAACACTGCTCACTCCAATCCAAGACCAAGTGACCAGAAGCCAGAAGCACCTATGGAGGCAATGGACTCAAGCGGCAGTCGGCTGTGCCAAATCATCCAAGGCGCCGGCCTACGGCCCCGCACCGCGCAGCATTTCCAGACGGTGCTGGCGACCGCCGGCGTCATAGCCCTCGCCGACGCCGACTTCGCCTCTCGCATGGATGACATGATGGTCAACTCCATCCGCAAGTTTGCCACCGTCAAGAAGCGTGTAGTGAAAGCTCCTACTAGTCCTGCCAGCCACCACGCTCATGCACGAGGGAGGGACGCAGCTTCATTGACTTACTGCTCCTGCCTTTGCGTCTATGATAGGTGGGCCCAACAGGTGGTTGGCCCACCTTTCATGCAGCCAAAGGCAGGTGCAGTTAAGGCACTGGAGCTCAGGCCGCGAGGGAGAGGGCGTTGTAGTAATCAAACTTCTCGGTCTTGTACGAGTTGACGCGACACATCAAAGCACTGCACTCGATATAAGTCTTTTTACACATTTCAAATGGACTACAACATATGGATGTATGTAGACATATTTTGCTTCGTATGTAGTCACTTGTTGCAATCTCTAAAAAGACTTATATTTGGAAACGGAGGGAGTACAACACATGCATGCATGCCGTGACTTCCCTTTTGATACTTGCATGTATTGATTTGATGCACCTTGCCAAATTTTGACTATAAATTTAACTAACCAAATTTTCATGCATGTCACAAAAAATTACGGGGCTGTTTGGATTGTGACTATGTTTGTCTTATGTTGCCACATTATTTTTCCCACACTTGCCACACTTGCCTAACTTGAGTTGCTCAAATTGTTAGACACACTTTGGCTTGCCTAAGGGAATCTTGCCACACTTTTTGTGTCTATGACATGTGGGGTTCACTGCTAATAAAAAAAATTCTTGTCTTAGGTGTGGCTAATAAAAAAGACTTATATTTAGGAATGGAGGGAGTAGAAAATATAAATAATAATGCATGTTGGGGCAACCCACATTTCCGATAATTTTAGCCGTGGGCTTGTTCACAATTTTTACAAGGGGGTGGTTGTTCATTTAATGGAGGGACTTGTACCAGACTTGAACGATACAAAGTGCGACCTGGCACACCGTAACACCACTTGGAACAAGCGGGTAGCTATCTCAAAAAACAATCAACAACTAAAAAAAAGGCGACCTGGCACACCGTAACACCACTTGGAACAAGCGGGTAGCTATCTCAAAAAACAATCAACAACTAAAAAAAGGGGACCTGGCACGTAGTACACAATTTTAAACGATTGTTTTGATGGAGTGAAAAAGGAAAACTACCCCACTACGTATATATAGGCCGGAGCCTCCGCGCTTGCTTGCTAGGGTTGCTCTATTCACACACTCTCATCCTCTCCAGATCTAAACAAGATAGGGGTGGTACACTGTCTTTCTCCCTTCAAAAAACACTGTCTTTCTATCCTCACCGCGGGTTACAGATCCGGACGTATCCCCCTCCGCCGGTGAAGGGGAGGAGGGGCAGCATTTAGGCCATCGTCGACAGCGAGGGAGGAGACCCACTGCCGGCCGCACCGTTATCTCTGGCCGAGCGCCGGCGCGGGAGGTCCTCCGATCCCTTCGTCGTTGCCCTAGTGTGGGCGGATCCGGCCTCCTGCCGCCCACCTATCCACATCTCGATGACCTTCAGGTATATCTTCCTTCGAAACTGCCTTAGCTCTACTTCCCCAGCTTGCTACGTCGCTGCATGTGCATCATTTTCTACCTCTCAGCCCCTCTCGATCGGATGGTCCAACGTCACCTATTTTTTTTCTTCTATTGTTAGAGGTAAAGCTACTTCATGTAGTCAAATCTTGTACTTGGTTCAAACAAGAAATAAAGTAGGGGTGGGGAATTTAGTATGTAGTACATCGGACTTGGTACAAACAGGAAGGAAAGGGGGTGAAAGTAGTACAGACTGATCATCCAACCGGTCTCTTGGTCGAAAAGGGAAATATAGGGGTAACGCTGTACACAGTGGTATGACCAGGACTAGATTTGCTATCCACACATAGGAGTAGGTAGCTAGAGTGAACAAAAATGGGACCAACCCAGATATGTTTCTTGGATGTTTTTTTCTCAGGGCAACAAACTATGAATCACCATTTTATGCCCCTGTTTAGGTACATGGTGCTGGACTGCTGGTGCACCCACTGTCCCATGCCCTTATACCAAATATTTAGCTGTTCTTAATCTAATGCCCCTGGTAAAAATGAAGTCATGCCACTGTTATAAGCCATGACAAGTTTAGTCAAATGTTTTTGCCTGTAATTGTTTGAGACTGTGACTGTTTCCTCTGTAGCTTTTTGTGCAAATAGGGATATCCATTTCACCTGGTTGCTGTTGTGACCTTTTGGTGCACTGCACAAAACTCTTCTTAAAAGAACTAACTTTTGTGCTGTTTAACTGGAATGTCAGAATGGAATAGTTGGTTCATTTCGGTGGAACTGCACAAAGGGAGATCTGTGTTCCAATCCTCATCATCCATATTGGCACCATAACCTTCCTTTAGGTAAGAATGATATTTAGGGGCTGTTTGGTTCTAGGCCTAACCATGCCACACTTTGCCATACAATATTGCCACACTTGCCTAAGGTTAGTTCATCAAAATGAGAGCCACAAGTTGGCAAGCCTAAGGGAATCTTGCCACACTTTTTGAGTGTATGTGATGTAGGGCCCTAGTGTGGCTTGCCTAAGGTGTGGCTTGAACCAAACACCCACCAAAGTTGGTCAAACTTGCCTAACCTTAGATGTGGCAACCTTAGGCAAACTTAGTCTCAAACCAAATAGCCCCTTAATGCATGTGTTCATCTCTATTTTGCGACTGCCATGAGAAAATATGCTATTTTTTACTAGTACACTTGTACTCCCTCACTGACAAAACCAATTCTGAAATACAAGGCCAATAATGTACTTGGTTTCACCAACTGGTGAGGAGAATGAGAAACAGAGCATGAAGAGGAAGAGGAAGAAGAGTAAACAGTGCCAAGGCAATCTTGCTGAAGCCAGAGGCCTCAGTCGAGGCCATTCAAGGGCTCCGGCAATGACTACCTTACATGTGAGACTATCCTCCAGGGAGCCCTTCCACTTCTGCTGTCTCACTTAATTAATTAGGAGTACTTAAGTACCACTAATTTATTGCTGTCTAATTTTCCTGTCGGAGTTAAACAAATCTTTAGTAGCACCCTATGCTGAATCATGTACGTGTGTATGTTTCTCTATGGAGGTGAATCATGTGGTGGAGCAAGGGAATGCTAACTTTACCCATTAAGATAATGAGGGTGCTTCTATTTGTTAGTGTATGTTTCATCAACTAGTCCCACTATTACAGTAATCTCACTCTCTCAATATATGTGCCAACAGGGATGCTCGATTTTGGTGGAACTGCACAAAAACTTTGGGTGCTTCATTGCCTCGACAGCTTCCTTCCTTTCCTGTTAGTCGCTAATCTTGGCTTGCATTCTTCCTTTGCTGTCAGTCGCTTGGCTTATCTCGGCTTCCAGTCAATGGAAATAGTAATTGATATGCTACCTCACACAGGTTGGTACTGGTCTTTATCCTGATTATTGTGCTTGTCATATGTATTGGTAATTTGGTATTGTGCTACTGTTTGCCGATTTCATAAATGAGTAACTTGGAGCCTGAACTCGCAGGCAAATCATTACATCGGGTGATTTCAGTAGAACTGCACAAAAAGATCAGATGGACAGGTACTTATGCTGCTGCTATGTACTCCAAAGTTCACTCAGACAAGCATCGATGTTGACAAGAAGAAGTGCCTATATTCATTCGAGTATCAACCGGCGTCAACCAATTGTCAAACTCCAAGTATTAGGAGAGTGAACGCCAAAAATATTGCTTGGCGCATAGCCCAGAAAAACGCAGTCCAGTCTTTGGTCCCAACTTGTGCCTTTTGGTTATCGGCACATATGGTAGCGAACTGTATGGCATGGAGTCTAAAGATTCCAGACAAGTTGGTTGATGCGTATATTCATCTGGCACTTAATCAGTCTGCACGCCAGGGATGCTCCATTTCAGTTGAACTGCACAAAAAATTTGGGTGGTTCATTTTCTCAACCGCCTCCTTTCTCGTCTGCAATGTAGAATTTTGGTGAGCTATAGGACCAAGATGAGCCAGTAAACTAGTTTGATCAAAGTAGTGGCCAAGTTGCTCAAACCTCCCTCGGCACGAGGCCACTATTTAAGGATAAACCTACAAGCAAAGTTCAGATTGTCTGTGCTGCCTCTTATGTACTCAAAAGTTTACTCGTACAAGCATTAATTTTAGCAAGAAGTACCTCCGACTGAACACCATTTACCAGTCTGTACCCTAGGTAATTAAAGTTCGTCCATTGATCATATTGGCTGTGATCTCAATCATTTGGATGCATAAACATACTGAACATGTGTATATCAGAATCTTTTTGTGAATTATCTATGAATATTGTTGTGTGATCTATCAATCATTTGGATCCATAGACATGCCGAACTTGTGTATATATGAATCTTTTGAGTTGGCTGTGAACTTGTGTGTATAGTGAATGTTGGCTATGAATATGAACGTGTCCTGTGAACCTGAGTTTGATACGAATGTTTACCTTTTCTGTTGTGCTTGTGTGTGAACTTGTTAGTATGCCTACTGTGGGGTATGTGACGTGTGGGTGTCAACGGCACACCTTCTTCCCGAGAAGAATTGCACCTGCTTTGTTAGGTAGCAACGGCGCATCAGCTCTTTTTAATCTTTTTGCTCTGTCTTGCCTCCTCCCCCGCTCAACCCCTGTCGTAATGTTTTCGGCCTCAAAACAAACATAGTACTGCGTTGTTTTTGTGGCTTCATGAAAAATCGAGTGCTAGTTTCTGTAGGTTGGCCCGCCCAGCAAATGGGCTGCTGGTCCACCACGGTCTGGGAGGCTAAAAATACAAGTTGTATGGTGCAGAGGCAAGTAAAAAAACGCCATCGAGAGCCATCCACTAAAGAAAAAAAATGCTCCTGATGTGCTTCTTCAGTCGTGCCGCCGGCCCCCTCTTTAATCCAGTTCGCTCGGGGATCTGGTATCATTTTTTTCCAGAGGGTGAACAAGTATCAGCTAGGCCTAGGTTTTGTATTTTAACATGCGTAGCCCATGACATACGGTGACAGTGGTTTCAACTTATTTTTTGAGGTCCATACCGGCCTATGGGCTTTTTTCTTAAAGACCGGCATCCCAATGTATTTTTTAACCACATTATATATATTTATATTATTACTATTATCGTATATTTTATAGAGACTTATATATACATTATAAAAACATCCCACGTGTTATTAACTTATAAAAGTAAATGTTTAACAGAAGTTGGCAAGGAAAATCCTGGTTGTTTTTGACTCACAGGCAAGGAAACTCCTGGTGATTGCATACAGAAGCTTGCGAAGATTTTAAGGACCAATGTAATAATAACGTGCTCATTTTTATTTTGAGCAATAACTCGCTAATTTGTTAATTATGTATATAAAAAATGTGCCTCTCTGGTTTATTTTTTGATATTAATTGCTCCTTCTAACATAACATTATATATATAACGAGCCCAGCTAATTCGTGTATTTGAAGGAAGTGCAAATGGGCTGGGATTTCTTAGATAATATAAATGGGCCGCATTGACGTGAAATTATTTGTTCACCCAGCCTAGCAAATGGACTGTACATTCTAGAAAACATGGGTTAAATATATGCCACATTTTTGCAGGCTGACATGTGGGCCAATAGGTCGAAGCCTACGCAGGGCGTTGTCAACTTGGTCGGCATGCACCTTCAATCTCTCGTCTTCTTCCTCCAGCATCGCCGGGACCGCCTGGTCCGGCCTCCGATGGCTAGCAGCTCTGCTTAGCACGCATCACTGCAAAGCGCTACCCCACCGCCGGCCAGGCTATCCCTCCACCCCTCCACACCTCCTGTTATTCTCCACTGACTGCAGCCCCACGCCGCACCAGAACCAGTTATAACCCTTCTCCTCCACTCAATCTGCGACTCCACTGCCGCGTCTTCCCATCTCTGAGTCATTCCCGTCCGGGGCCTCGCCGTCGTCCACCGCCTCGCTGCACTCGGTGTGGCGTGGTCAACAAACGAGAGTCATCAGAAGAGGACTGTACGTGGAGAGCCTGATGGCTGGGACCCACGAGGTCCATGATCGCACGCAAGGAAAGTTCCTCCTTATTAAGCTGAAAAAATGTTTCCTCCACCTGACAGCTGGGACCCATCGGCTGTATCTTCACACGGAAGGAAGTGCCTCCTTGTTATGCGAAAAAAATTATTCCTCCCGTTGACAGCTGGGACCCGTCAGATTTGGTGGCTGACTTGTGGGCCTACTAAGCGGACGTGTACGCAGGGCTTTGTCAACTTAATCAACAAATGATTCTAGCAGCTGGACCGTTGGATGTTAATCCAACATCCGTGCTCCTTCTTCAACCTCTGTTCTTGCTCCTGTCTCCCGTGGGCGGCACTGCGGCTGTGCTGCCGCGCACCCGAACCAGTCAAGTTTCCCACTCCTCTCCATCTATGACTCCACTGCCCCGTCTTCCCCATCTCTGGGTCGCTCCAGTCTGGGGCCTCGCCGTCGTCCACTGGCCTTGATGCGCTCGACACAGTGTGGTCAACATGGTCAACAACCGAGAGTCATCGGAAGATGACTGTACGTGAGAGGCTGACAGTGGGGACGCACCACGCCCATGGACGCATGCATGCAACGGAATGCGGCATGGTCAACGTGGCCAAGGAACGACTTCCATCGGAAGTGTACTGTACGTGGAGAGGCTGACAGCTGGGTCCACGGCCGCATTAAGGAAGTGCCTCCTTATTACGCGGAAAATAATGATTCCTCCACCTAACAGCAGGGACCCACCGGACGGGCCACCGTATTTTGCGAAAAAAACGTTTCCCCCCTGACTGCTGGGACCCACCAGACGGGCCACCGTATTTCACGAAAAAACGTTCCCCCCGCTGTCAGCTCGGACCCACCGGAAGTGCCTCCTTATTACGCAGAAAAAAATGAATACTCCCCCTGCTAGCTGGGAGCCACCTTGGTGGGAGGCTGACTTGTGGGCCTACTAAGTTGACGGGGACGGAGGGCTTTGTCAACTTAGTCAATATGAACGAGTCTAGCTCCAGTGACCGTACGATGTCCATCCAACGGCCGTAGTGCTTCTTCAACCTCTGGTCTTCTTGCTCCAGCCGCCCAAACCAGTGTCGGTCGTGCCGCGTGCTCCTGCCTCCCGTGGCCGGCTGTGATGCCGCGGAGACCTCACCGCCCCCTACTACTCCCACCGCTGGCCAGGCCATCCCTCTACTCACCCACACCCCTTGTTATTCTGCGGCGACGGTAGCCTCACACCGCAGCCGAACCAGTGAAACCTCGTACTCCTCTCCGCGCGGGCTTCCACTGCCGCATCTTCCCCGGCTCCGCATCGTCCCCTTCCTAGGCCTCGCCGTCGTCCACCGCCCTGGTGCTCTCGGCGCGGCGTGGTCAACGTGGTCAAGGAATGACTTCCATCGGAAGAGTACTGTACGTGGAGAGGCTCACAGCTGGGTCCACGGCGGCCGCAAGGAAGTGCCTCCTTATTATGCGCAAAATAATTATTCCTCCACCTGACAGCAGGGACCCACAGGACGGGCCACCATATTTCACGAAAAAAACGTTTCCCCCCTGACTGCTGGGACCCACCAGCTACATCTTCGCATGCAAGGAAGTGCGTCCGGGCAAAAAAAAATGATTCACCCCCCTGACTGCTGGGACCCACTAGCTACATCTTCGCACGGAAGGAAGTGCCTGACAGTCGGGACCCACCTGGTCGAAGCGTACGTAGCATTGTCATTCTGGTCGCGAACGTGTACGTACATATTGGTCGATGTAGAGGCGCGCACATAGCATGTACACGTACGTATAGCGGCCAGAGTGCAAGAAAGTAAATACGGCCATGTACGTACATACGGGCGGGGTCTCGAACGCCTACTCGCGCGTACGTACGGCCAGGGCTCGTGTACATGGCTGGGTCGGAACAGAGAAACTGCGTCGTCGTCATGTTCATGGGGAGGCAACGGAATGCGTCGTGTTCATTGGGAGGCAACGGAACGCGTGGGAGCCAACCGGCTTGGACGGAACAGCAGATGGAAACGAGGCCTGGCGTACCGCAGAACGGAGGAAACGGCCTTGTGTTCGACCGGCCACGTTCGAAACGGGATCCTGTTCATCGGGAGGGATCTAGCTTACCGCAAAACGGAGGAAACGGACCTCCTACGGTCGAAACGGGGGTCCTGTTGATCAGGAGGGGTGTGGCGTACCGCAAAACGGAGGAAACAGACTTGTGTTGGAGCGCTACGGTCAAAATGGGGGTCCTGTTCATCGGGAGGGGTGTGGCATACCACAAAACGGGACTCCACGGGATACTGTTCATCTCCACCGTCGACCCCCTCCAGCCTCCACGGGCTACTGTTCATCCACTGTCGACCTCCTCCAGCCTGCACCCGCGATTGTTCATCCACGGGCTCCTGTTCATCCAGCCTCCACCGTGCGCTACTCCACCGGCTACTGTTCAACCAGCCCTCTCCACGGGCTCCTGTTTAACCACCCCTCCACAGGCTACTGTTCATCCAGCCCTCCACCGTCTACTGTTCATCCAGCCCTCCACGAGCTGGTCCTGTTCATCCAGCCCTCCACGGGGTCCTGTTCATCCAGCCCCAACTGGCTCGATCGATCGGGGTCCTGTTCATCCAGAGGCAACACCACGGGGTCTTGTTCATCCACCCCACCAGGAACTGTTCATCCAAACCCCCCGAGCAACGCTCACTGTTCATCCAGAGGCAGCATCGATCGGCTTCAGTTAGCAGCAGTAGCGAAGGAATCACTCGATCGGGTTCAGTTAACAGCCATCGATCGATCGCTCGGGTTCAGTAACGTGTAGCCTGCAGTGCAATCGCTCGGGTTCATTTAGAGCCCAATGCCTCGCTCAGGTTCAGTTAGAGCCCAACGCCTCGCACCCACGCGTGTGCGTGTACGAGAGAAACGCGCATCGCTTGGCCCCGACCACCCACCGTAACCGGGAACACCCCGATATTTTCCTCGCCCTCGCTTCTACCACGGTTTTTTCCGTCATGGACGGCCCAAAGAATGTCATGCGGCTACGTCTCCGGACCGCCCAGGACGAAAAGCCCATTTTCTGTCATGATTTTTTGTCATAGAAGTAGGAGCCCACCACATCTGTGATGCTACCAGGTTTTCTCACAATTATCGTCATAGAAGTGTCATAAGTATGACAGGAAAATTTTTCGTTCGGCCCAAAATGTCACGGATGTGTCTTTTTTTTGTAGTGGGGTGGCGCGGCAGGCTCCTTCCTTTCCTCACGCAATTCTCTTGCGTGTTAATGGGGGGCTCTTGAGCATCGCGTCTTAGGAGCTCCTACCAACTCTCCATCCCTCACCCCTGGCCTTGACCACGGCATCGCGGCCTGGCATACCGGCGGCGGCTGAGCTCGCTCGAGGGTCGGGACCCGAGGACGCAGAGCACTTAGAAGGGCGTGAAAAAGGGAGGGAAGCTGGCACACCCCTAACCCAGCCATACCTCCATCGCTGACGGACAAATCAGGCGCTACGCAAGGAAATCGCCTCAGGCTTGATAAGATAAGTCATGCATTCAAGCTAGCCCAACACCGTGACTTAGGATTTTCGGCTCCTGCAGCCTTGCTCCGGCAATGCCGCCTTCCTTTTCTGCCTTTAGGGGGCTGCTTGCACGCCAAGGCGGGCCTCTTGAGCATTGAGGAGGTCCTAGTTTAGGGGGTCCTCGGGGATTCGGGCTGTGTGATGTGGGCCGGATTGATGGGTCATGAAGATACAAGATTGAGGACCTTCTCTCGTGTCTAGATTCTATATAAACCAGAGGGGTTAGTCCGTAGAGGCAATCATAATCATACAGGCTAGACATTTAGGGTTTAGCCATCATGATCTCGAGGTAGATCAACTCTTGTAACCCCTATACTCATCAAAGTCAATCAAGCAGGAAGTAGGGTATTACCTCCATTAAGAGGGCCCAAACCTGGGTAAACATCATGTCCCCTGCCTCTTGTTACCTTCGATCCTCAGACGCACAGTTCGGGACCCCCTACCCGAGAACTACCGGTTTTGACACCGACATTGGTGCTTTCATTGAGAGTTCCTCCGTGTTGTCGATAGAAGGATCGATGGCTCTCATCGTCATCAATGACAAAATCACCTCTGGAAGAGCCCTAGTTCCTGGACAGATCCTCCAGATCGGCAATTTCACCATAGGCGCCCGCCCAGCCATTAAGCCCAAGGCAGTACCCCGGATTGCCAAAAATCATCTCCGCATCAACCCCGAAAGCATCGATAAGATGGATCCGACAGATGTTTCATCTTTAAACGAACTGCTAGATCGCATCGCTGCCCTTGGGGTCGCAACAGATTATGATCTGATTGGGCTTAAACCCGATCAGAGGGAAATCCGGTCTCCACCTGTCACCCACCTGGTGACTATTGTGGAAGAACAAGTTGAGGATACTGCTCCTCCTATGCTAAAAACAAACTATGTTCGGATCTCCGAGCCCTACGAGCCGGACACTCATCTTTGAGAAGAGATCATCTGTCTCCCGAACATAGAATCCGGCACTGAGTCTAAAACCCCCCCGGACACTCCGGACCCTAGGCCAATGACCTCAGAAACTTTTCAAAATCCGGATTCCGCAGTGGGTCAGGGTTCGGATTTATGCCCACCCACCCACCACAATCAATAATCTCCAAGCAATTCCAGTCCGTCGGACATATGCGATTTAATGTATATACAATAGCAACCTCAGGAAAAAGTTCATCACTTTTGGGCTAGATTCCTACTCATTAAAAACAAGATCAAAGATTGCTGCGACGACGATGCAGTATCAGTTTTTTGCCGCAACTGTACGGACAAGGGCATCCTCAATGCCCTCAATCGGCGCCACATACTACACTTTGCAGATTTGGCACACATAGTATAGAAGTATTGCGCAATGGAAAGCGCTTGGAAAGCCCAGACAGCTCGGTGGGAGCCACCGGCCTTTAAGCCACCCACTGGCCAGACAAAAAGGATGCACCCTTACGGGGCACCTGATCATTCTTCCACGGAAAGAAAAATTCAGCCCTTACCAGGACACAGAACTGTCCTTGATGGATGGCTCGACAAGCCCTGTCAGATACACACGATGCCAAATTCCGAGCCAACTCATAACCTTCGGGCATGTTGGATACTCTGGCAGGTGGCTAAAAGCGGGGAGGCTATTCTCACCAACACTACTCCGACAAGGCATTCCCCCGAGGATAACGACCTCGATGTGTTTACGGTCTTCAAGACCTTTTCTTCAAACAATCAGCGCAAAAGGGTGCTCCGCGACCTCGCCGAAGTCAATCGCCGAAGTCAATCATGTAGCCACAATAAATCCCTAGAATGATATGGCGATAATCTTCAACGCCAATGACGAGCCAAGGGCCCAATCAGTCCGAGCGCCAGCCGCTTTGGTTCTAAACCCAATTGTAGATGGCTTTTGCCTCACTAAAGTGCTCATGGACGGCGGCAGCGGACTGAACCTCATCTACGAAGACACGATCAATAAAATGCAAATGCACAGGTGTCGCATTGAGCAAAGTAATACATCCTTTCGAGGAATCATCCCCAGTTGGGAAGCAAGATGCTCGGGGAAAATTAAACTCGATGTGGTATTCGGCACGCTAGAAAACTATAGGTTCGAAGAGATAATATTCCAGGTGGCCCCTTATAACAGCAGATATCATGCCCTGTTAGGGTGAGATGCATTCACACACTTTCAAGCCATACCTCATTACGGGTACATGAAGCTCAAAATGCCTGGGCCCAACGGTGTTATCACTATCACCAGTGATCCGGACGTAGCACTCCGCGCCGAAAACAAAACCGCATCCCTGGCCCTCGAGGCATTTTCCGAAGCCCTGGCGCCCGAGGAGCTCACCGCTCTGCGTTCCACAGTGGATAGAGACGATGTAATTCTTGATAAAAGGCCTAAATCCACTTCTTTCAAGCTAGCAGATGAGATAGTCAAATTTCAAGCTCACCCGACGGACCCCAAGAAGACAGCTTCCATTGGGGCACAGCTAGATCCGGCGGTCGACACCGCATTACGCGTGTTCTTGCGCGAGAATATGCCGGGAATGCCGGGAATCCCTCGGATATGCCGGGAATCCCACGCGCGCTGGCCGAACATAGTCTCAACATACTGAAGGGATACAAACCAGTCAAGCAAATGCTGCGGCAATTTTCCGAACCCAAACGACAGGCTATGGGTGAGGAGCTAGCCAAGCTACTTGAAGCCGGGTTTATCAGAGAGATCAAACATCCGGATTCCCTCGCAAATCTGGTCATGGTGCCGAAGAAGGATAAATCCAGGCGCTTGTGTGTCGACTTCAAGGACCTTAATAAAGCCTGCCCTAAGGATCCTTTCCCATTACCTCGCATCGACCAGATTATTGATGCAACCGCAGGACACGACTCACTGTGCTTCCTTGACGCATACTTCGGATACCATCAAATCAAGATGGAGGAATCCGACCAAGATGCAACGGCATTCATCACCCCATACGGGCCCTTCTGCTTCAACACCATGCCCTTCGGGCTCAAAAACGCCGGCACCACATACCAACGCATGATTCAAATGTGCCTGGAAAAGCAAATCGGCAAGACAGTTGAAGCATATGTAGATGATGTAGTCATCAAAACTAAGCATGTCGAATCATTGGTGGACAATTTACACCTTACATTCAACAACCTCCGAAGATATGACATACGGCTCAATCCGGAAAAGTGCGTTTTCGGCGTTCCCGCCGAAAAACTGCTTGGGTTCATTGTTTCCAATAGGGGAATCGAAGCAAACCCAACCAAAATCCGAGCCCTGTCACAGTTGGCTACACCAATAGACCTCAAGCAGGTCCAAAAACTAGCCGGGTGCGTAGCAGCTTTGAGCCGCTTTATCTCCAGATTAGGAGAAAAGGCACTGCCATTGTATCGCCTGCTCCGATGCACCAACCACTTTGCGTGGACGGATGCTGCAACAGCCGGACTGGAAGAAATAAAAGCTTTGTTAGCAAGCAACCCAATCCTGGCCGCGCCAAACATCGGCGAACCCATGTTACTGTACATATCTGCAACACATCAGGTGGTGAGTGCGGTGCTCGTCGTCGAACGAGAGGAAGAGGGACATAAATTCACACTGCAAAAACCATTATACTATGTGTCGACGGTCCTCACACCATGCAAATCCCGATACCCGCATTATCAAAAGATAGCGTATGCGGTCTTCATGGCATCCCGGAAGCTGCGGCACTACTTTCAAGAGTGTTCGATCACGGTGGCTTCCGAGGTACCACTTAATGATATCATAAACAACCGGGACGCCACCGGCCGGATTGCCAAATGGGCTATTGAGCTCTTACCGTTTGAAATAACATATAAGCCACGTCGAGCCATTAAATCTCAGGTGTTGGCTAACTTCTTCGCCGAATGGACGGAAGCCGAACTCCCTAAAGAGTATGGCACATATTCCAACTGGGTGATGCACTTCGACAGCTCTAAAATGCTAGCCGGACTTGCGGCTCGCGTCATCCTGACATCCCCCACAGGAGACATAGTCCGTTATGTGCTCCAAATACTGTATACAGACTCTAATAATGCAGCCGAATATGAGGCCTTATTGCATGGTCTTCGGATGGCTGTCTCTATGGGCATACAACGCCTCGAGGTGCGCGGGGATTCAAACCTCGCAATATCCCAAATAAACGGAGAATTCGATGCCAAAGATCCGAAGATGGTGGCTTACCACAACGCTGTACTTAAAATATCAGCTCGGTTTGAGGGGCTTGAGTTTCCTCACGTGGCCCGAGAGAGTAATCAGGCAGCGGGCATCCTAGCTCGCATGGGCGCCAAGCGCGACCCCGTCCCACCTAACACCTTCGTGGAAAGGCTCTTCAAGCCATCCATGGTATGGCAGGATGAGAGAAGCAACGCCAGTCCAGATCCGATCATACCCCCAGATTCCGAACACAATCCCGATATCATCGGGGGCTCGGCCACCAAAATAACACCATCGGCTCATGTAATCATGGCAGTAATCGCCCCATGGACCGAACCCTTCCTGGCCTACCTCAATAGGTGAGAGCTCCCCGAGGACCAGAATGAGGCTCGATGCATCGTTCGATGCTCGAAAGCCTACAAGGTTCATGAAGGAGAGCTCTACACGAAAAGTACTACCGGAGTCCTTCAAAGGTGTATCTCCAAAGAAGAGGGGCGGCAGCTCTTGGCCAAAATCCATGCTGGTCTTGGCGGTCATCATGCTGCAGCTCGGGCCCTTGTAAGTAAGGCCTTCCGAACCGGGTTTTTTCTGGCCTACGGCCCGAGTAGATGCGCAATACCTCATCCAGCGTTGTGTAGGATGCCAACTTTTCTCCAATCAAAGCCATATGCCGCCTACCGCCCTACAAACAATCCCCATTACTTGGCCTTTTGCGGTCTGGGGGCTTGACATGGTTGGACCCCTTAAAGGGGGAAGCCATAAGAAAAAATATCTGTTGGTCATGGTAGATAAATTCACTAAGTGGATAGAGGCCAAACTAGTTAAAACAGCCGAAGCCGGGCCAGTAATAGATTTCATATCCGGTGTCATACACCGTTATGGTGTCCCACACATCATCATCACCGATAACTGCTCCAACTTCACAACCGACAAAGTAAAAACTTGGTGCGCTAATCTGGGCATCAAGCTCGACTATGCCTCCGTCTATCACCCACAAACAAACGGTCAAGTCGAATGGGCTAATGGCCTGATAATGAGCGGCATTAAACCCAGACTAGTGCGGTCCTTAAAGGAGTCAGATAAACACTGGGTTGAGGAGCTCAACTCCGTACTCTGGGGGCTGCGGACCACGCCCAATCGCACGACCGGATATACACCGTTCTTCATGGTGTACGACGTAGAGGCCGTTTTGCCCTACGATATTATTCACGACTCACCTCGAGTACGCACCCCCCCCCCCCCCCCCCCCCCCCCCCCCCCCCCCCCCCCCCCCCCCCCCCCCCCCCCCCCCCCCCCCCCCCCCCCCCCCCCCCCCCCCCCCCCCCCCCCCCCCCCCCCCCCCCCCCCCCCCCCCCCCCCCCCCCCCCCCCCCCCCCCCCCCCCCCCCCCCCCCCCCCCCCCCCCCCCCCCCCCCCCCCCCCCCCCCCCCCCCCCCCCCCCCCCCCCCCCCCCCCCCCCCCCCCCCCCCCCCCCCCCCCCCCCCCCCCCCCCCCCCCCCCCCCCCCCCCCCCCCCCCCCCCCCCCCCCCCCCCCCCCCCCCCCCCCCCCCCCCCCCCCCCCCCCCCCCCCCCCCCCCCCCCCCCCCCCCCCCCCCCCCCCCCCCCCCCCCCCCCCCCCCCCCCCCCCCCCCCCCCCCCCCCCCCCCCCCCCCCCCCCCCCCCCCCCCCCCCCCCCCCCCCCCCCCCCCCCCCCCCCCCCCCCCCCCCCCCCCCCCCCCCCCCCCCCCCCCCCCCCCCCCCCCCCCCCCCCCCCCCCCCCCCCCCCCCCCCCCCCCCCCCCCCCCCCCCCCCCCCCCCCCCCCCCCCCCCCCCCCCCCCCCCCCCCCCCCCCCCCCCCCCCCCCCCCCCCCCCCCCCCCCCCCCCCCCCCCCCCCCCCCCCCCCCCCCCCCCCCCCCCCCCCCCCCCCCCCCCCCCCCCCCCCCCCCCCCCCCCCCCCCCCCCCCCCCCCCCCCCCCCCCCCCCCCCCCCCCCCCCCCCCCCCCCCCCCCCCCCCCCCCCCCCCCCCCCCCCCCCCCCCCCCCCCCCCCCCCCCCCCCCCCCCCCCCCCCCCCCCCCCCCCCCCCCCCCCCCCCCCCCCCCCCCCCCCCCCCCCCCCCCCCCCCCCCCCCCCCCCCCCCCCCCCCCCCCCCCCCCCCCCCCCCCCCCCCCCCCCCCCCCCCCCCCCCCCCCCCCCCCCCCCCCCCCCCCCCCCCCCCCCCCCCCCCCCCCCCCCCCCCCCCCCCCCCCCCCCCCCCCCCCCCCCCCCCCCCCCCCCCCCCCCCCCCCCCCCCCCCCCCCCCCCCCCCCCCCCCCCCCCCCCCCCCCCCCCCCCCCCCCCCCCCCCCCCCCCCCCCCCCCCCCCCCCCCCCCCCCCCCCCCCCCCCCCCCCCCCCCCCCCCCCCCCCCCCCCCCCCCCCCCCCCCCCCCCCCCCCCCCCCCCCCCCCCCCCCCCCCCCCCCCCCCCCCCCCCCCCCCCCCCCCCCCCCCCCCCCCCCCCCCCCCCCCCCCCCCCCCCCCCCCCCCCCCCCCCCCCCCCCCCCCCCCCCCCCCCCCCCCCCCCCCCCCCCCCCCCCCCCCCCCCCCCCCCCCCCCCCCCCCCCCCCCCCCCCCCCCCCCCCCCCCCCCCCCCCCCCCCCCCCCCCCCCCCCCCCCCCCCCCCCCCCCCCCCCCCCCCCCCCCCCCCCCCCCCCCCCCCCCCCCCCCCCCCCCCCCCCCCCCCCCCCCCCCCCCCCCCCCCCCCCCCCCCCCCCCCCCCCCCCCCCCCCCCCCCCCCCCCCCCCCCCCCCCCCCCCCCCCCCCCCCCCCCCCCCCCCCCCCCCCCCCCCCCCCCCCCCCCCCCCCCCCCCCCCCCCCCCCCCCCCCCCCCCCCCCCCCCCCCCCCCCCCCCCCCCCCCCCCCCCCCCCCCCCCCCCCCCCCCCCCCCCCCCCCCCCCCCCCCCCCCCCCCCCCCCCCCCCCCCCCCCCCCCCCCCCCCCCCCCCCCCCCCCCCCCCCCCCCCCCCCCCCCCCCCCCCCCCCCCCCCCCCCCCCCCCCCCCCCCCCCCCCCCCCCCCCCCCCCCCCCCCCCCCCCCCCCCCCCCCCCCCCCCCCCCCCCCCCCCCCCCCCCCCCCCCCCCCCCCCCCCCCCCCCCCCCCCCCCCCCCCCCCCCCCCCCCCCCCCCCCCCCCCCCCCCCCCCCCCCCCCCCCCCCCCCCCCCCCCCCCCCCCCCCCCCCCCCCCCGTGAGGCGCAATGAGAAAACTCTTTTGGAGGAGATGTCTCCTGGGTACTTACGTGGGAAGAGGGGAGAAGGCCGGGGTAATCGGCTATAATGGCCACTTCCGTGCCATCGTAACTCACTTGATAGAAGACCCCCTCCTTGAGCTCCACGAATATATCCGGATCCTCTTCAAATCCGGGATCCAGGTCCCGAATATGGTCCTCCGGCTGCGGAGCGGGGCTGTAGATCCCCGCGGCAACCTTCCTCCATTCCTGATAAAAAATGACCGGATTAAGTTCAACTGGGTATGACTCAGGAAGAGGATTGAGTAAAATTTCGGAGCGGAGGCTTACCCAGCTGGGAGGGTTGTACATGGAAAAGCCCTCTCGGCACTTAAGGCAAGTGAACTCTTCTTTCTCCCCTTTATAAAGATTAGCCAGCATGGTAGCCAAGCCGGCAAAGTTGTCTGGACCCTTGCGCCCGCAGCGTGATGCGTCATCTTCCCCGTTGTAGTGCCACATGGGGAGTCCTCTGGATTGGAGTGGCTGAACGCCTCGCGTTATTGAAATTGCCATTACCTCTATGATGGACAATCCGGATTGGGAAAGTGTCTTTATCTTGTCCATTAACTTCTTAGCCTCCGCACTATCTTCCTCCTCGAGGCTTTGGGGGCGCCAGCTGTGGCGCTTCTTTAACGGAGCATTGGAGAATTTGGGTAGGCCTCGTCGGATTGGGTCTAGGAGAACGACATCTTCAATATAAAACCACTCAGAGGGCCACTCTTCGGATGCCTTCTTTGGAGTGCCGGACAGGTATCCTGTCCCGGCTATGCGCCATAGTTCATCACCGCCAACCTCGAATATGGATCCCTTTTAGGAGCGGGGGACGAGGCAGAAAAGCTTCCTGCATAATTCAAAATGGGCCTCGCAGCCTAGGAACAACTCACAAAGAGCCACGAAGCCCGAGATGTGCAGTATGGATCCCGGCATGAGATTGTGCAGCTGGAGTCCATAGTACTCCAGGAGACCTCAGAGGAAAGGGTGGATTGGAAATCCAACGCCTCTTGCGAGAAAGGAAACAAAGCACACTCACTCTCCTTCTGAAGGATTGGGGAAATTTTCCGCCAGGGCTTCGCCGTTGAAAGAAGTTAATCCCGCCCGAATGGGGACTAGATCCACGGGAGGAAGGTATCCCTGCACCTGAAGCTTGGTCAGTTGGGCATGGGATACCGGGCAGCTCTCCCAATCGCCTTTTTGAGGACCGTGGGGGCGGGAAGAAGAACTGGGAGCACATGCCATGTTTGCGTGGTTTCTTGTGGCAAGTGCTAAGATTTTCGCCTGGGGTGGAATGGCATCTGAGATCTAACCTCCTTAAATAGACGCCTTCCATACGCCGCCAAGGTGTTATCTGTAAAAATGCTTGGTCCTTTCGTATTCATCTGACATGTGGAAGCCGAGGCGACGGAGGCACGGAAGCCGAAGGATATGATGTTTAATGCAGAGTCGAAGCCGTCCGGAGTATCATGGAGGGCCTACCCGGCAGGACCGAGGATGCAGAAGCCAGATACTGCATCGTCGTCGAAGGGTCGTATGCGTTTCTTTTTGTTCAAATTGCTCTGGAGTATTCGGAAGAGGAACCCACCTTGCAATGCCGAAGACGATCTGCGTGCCAGACACGTCATCATTGAAGCCTGGTTCGGGGGCTACTGAGGGAGTCCTGGACTAGGGGGTCCTTGGGGATCCGGGCTGTGTGATGAGGGCCGGATCGGTGGGCCGTGAAGGTACAAGATCAAGGACCTTCTCTCGTGTCCGGATGGGACTCTCCTTGGCATGGAAGGCAAGCTTGGCGTTCGGATATGAAGATTCCTTTCTCTGTAAACCGACTCTATATAACCCTAGCCCCCTCCAGTGTCTATATAAACCGGAGGGTCTTAGTCCGTAGAGGCAATCATAATCATACATGCTAGACACCTAGGGTTTCGCCATCACGATCTCGAGGTAGATCAACTCTTGTAACCCCTATACTCATCAAAGTCAATCAAGGAGGAAGTAGGGTATTACCTCCATAAAGAGGGCCTGAACCTGGGTAAACATTGTGTCCCCTGCTTCCTGTTACCTTCGATCCTCAGACACACAGTTCGGGACCCCCTTCCCGAGATCTGCCGGTTTTGACACCGAGAGTTGGTCCCTTTGAAGTTTTCCTTTGCCGCTTCATTAGCCTTGATCTTGGGGGCGGTTTCTGATTCCCCCGCGCGTGGTGTAAAGCCAACAGTGGTGGGGCCACGGCAGTGATGGCCCATGAATGACTTTAACACACAGGGTAGAAACCGCCAAATTACTCTTCCCATGGTGCGCTCTTATCCTTAGCCACGTATGCAACATGCATAGCGCGGGGTAGGTAACGGAGGCGTGTGGTCCAGAAGAGCATCTTGAAGAGGGCCCCTCGGCCTTGAATTGGCGAAGGAGGGCGGCGGTTGCGTGTTGATGGAGCAGCTGTCCTTCCCTGCCCGGCCTATAAAAGGGGGGCGGAGGAGGGCGAAGTCATCCACCTCTGCATCCCTCTCTCCTCCTTCTTTACCGGTTCTCTGCTTCTTCTGGTAATGCTGAAGGGAAGGGCTCGGGGCCAGCCCCCAGGCTTCTGTTCGGGGTCTCCCTTGGGTCTGAGGGGAAGATTCAGGCGGCGCGGTGTTGAGGCCGGGAGCGGCGGTCCCGCTGTATCTGTCGCCGTGTCACCCGTAGCCTTGACCTTAGTGAGAGGGGACGCGGTTGGCCCCATGTCACGGCTTGAGGCGGACATGGCATGTGGTAGCCGACTGTTCCTCATTCTTTTTCTTCGGCTGGCATCTGGGAGGAGCCGCAGGAGTTATTCGCCGCTAACGGGGGCAAACCTGGCTCCTCTGGAGTGTGGTCGCTCCGTCAATCGGGGAAGCTTCTTGTTTTCTCCCGCGTCTTCAAGACGTGCGGTAACTTCTAATGCCAGGGCTCCGGGGGACGACCATGCTCTCTTTGGAAGAGTATAGGGAGCATGGTGTCCGGCGTGGTGGCTGCGCCGAGGTCTTCAGGTGGTAGTGATGCGGAGGGCAGCGGCAACCCACGACGCGTCAAGAACGGGGACGACCGTTCCGACGAGTCATGTATGCTGGTGACTCTGTGCCTCCCATCTGGTCCTCCGGCAGTGTCACCATCCACGCCTGCCCTCTGGTTTCTTCCTCCTTGCTGGGGAGCAGCACCGTCCTGATCCTGGGGAGGCGCCGAAATCCAGCGGTGTCCGCCTCTGGCCCCCCTCGATCTTTTCCTGCGAGGGATGGACAGGGGCAAAGGCGTAATGGGGCACTTATCTTTTTTCAATCTTAAACTCGCCGGCAATCACCAAAGTTTAATTCAAATAATGTAATCTCTCGAGTCCATCTTTGTATTCTGTAATGCTTGTACTTGTAACTGCATATGAATGAAAAAGATGAACCTTGTCGGGAGCTCGTGCATGTGTATGTCCATGCAGAGGCAAAGTGCCTCTTTAATAGAATAAACGAGTTTTCCCTGGCAGGATATCCTGCCGGGACCCTCTTTTGTCTGCTGGAGAACTACGTCTACCGGGGAACAGACATAGGGGCCAACCCCCCGCCAACTCCTTTTTCCCAAAGGCCACTACGACCACCTTGACCGAAGCAGCGTTCGAGTCATAGGTGGGAGCACCTAAGTTCCAAAGAGGGAGGCGAGGTTTTCTCAGGCAAAGTTGTAGCTTTATAGAATACTAATGGACAACAGGTGAACTCATCTGTTTGGCTTGCTGGGGATCGCCATGCCGTGCAATCTTCTCATCCTTTGTCGAAGCCAGGTTCACGGCAAGAATCTGCAACTTCATGAAGATGACAATGAAAGCAGGATGCAACCCTATCTATATGCATATGCAAATGCTGATGAAATGCGTATGCAGTGATCTGGGTGTTCTTGTGCATGCATGCAATCTTAGTTGGGCCTCCCTATAGCGCTTCTTTATTTTCTCTTGCACGGGGTCATCACGCCGGCTTATACAAGGGGTTACATGCAACTTCGGCAATGCCATGTACAATGGGTGGCTGCCGGGCAGGGCCCAGTAGCCTCTGTGCCTTACGGGTAGAACTTACGGAGATGCTCAATATTCCATGAGTTTTGTAACGGCGTGCCATCTCCGGTCTCTAGATGGACTGCGCCTGGTCTGGAGACTCGTACTACCTGGTAAGGGCCTTCCCACTTTGGTGACAGCTTGTGTGTACCCTCGGCGGACTGAACGTGCATAAGGACAAGGTCACCTTCCTCAAAACACCGGGCACGAATCCTGCGGCTGTGATAGCGACGCAAGGCTTGCTGATAGCGTGTAGCACGCGTAGCGGCCCGGAGACGGTTCTCCTTGAGTAGCACAGCATCGTCACGCTGGTGCTGATCTTGCGCTACTTCATCGTAGGCAAGCACCCAAGGAGACCCATAAATGAGTTCCGTGGGGATAACTGCTTCTGCGCCGTAGACCAGGGAGAAGGGAGTCTGCCCCATAGCTCGATTAGGTGTCGTTCTGAGGGACCAGAGAACTACCGGCAGCTCCTCGATCCACCGCCTGCCGTGCTTCTGCAGCGTATCAAAAGTCCTTGTCTTGAGTCCATGAAGCACTTCAGCATTCACCCTCTCAGCTTGTCCATTGCTCCGGGGGTGCACCACAGAGGCAAATGAGATCTTGCATCCGAGGGTTTGAACATATTGCATGAAGGCATGGCTCGTGAATTCGGTGCCGTTGTCGGTGATGATCCTTGCCGGAACTCTGAAACGACACACCAATTCTTTCAAGAACTTGATAGCTGACTGAGCAGTCACCTTCCTCACGGCAGTAACTTCTGGCCACTTTGTAAACTTGTCGATAGCGACAAACAAGAATTCAAAGCCCCCGATTGCTCAGGGGAAGGGGCCAAGGATATCGAGCCCCCAGACCGAAAATGGCCATGACAGAGGGATTGTCTGAAGAGCTTGGGCAGGCAGGTGTGTTTTCTTGGAATGGAACTTACAGGCCTCACATGTCGTGACGAGCTCAACTGCGTCTTGGAGGGCTGTGGGCCAATAGAATCCTTGCCGGAATGCTTTCCCAACTAATGCCCTTGATCCAATGTGTGAGCCGCACATTCCTCTGTGAATCTCAGCCAGCAGTTCCTTTCCGTCCTCCCGGCAGACACACTTCAATTTCACACCGTTGGGCCTCCTTCTGTACAGAGTGTCATCGACAAACTGATACATACTCGCCCTCCGGGCTACTTTCTCAGCTTCATCTGGGTCGCCGGGGAGTTCTCTGGTTTGGAGGAAGTGGACGATGTGCCTTTCCCAAGTTGGAGCCCGAGGCTCGGCAACAAGGACTAGCGGCACCTCCTCGGCTGCGGGAGCACCAGCCTCGTTCGCGGGGTCCATAGGCCTGGCTGGAGGGGGTGGTCCGGCAGGCTGTGAGGAGTTGTTTCCGGCAGGGTCTCTGCCGGGAGCGGATGGCTCGATTGGGAGAGGCTTACCGTAGTCCATCTTTCTCCTTTTCCGGGCCATTGTGGTTGGTGATACGGAGGGTTGAGAGAGGTGGAGAACAAAAGTTCCTGGTTCCACAGGAAGCTTCTGCGCATCACACTTTGACAGCTGATCAGCTATGCTGTTTTCCACACGAGGTACGTGCTCTGTTTGCAACCCTTCAAAGCGCTCCTCTAACCTCCTTACTTCCTCAACGTATGCTTCCATCAATGGGCTTTGGTAATATTTGTTGACTTGTCTCACTACTAACTGTGAATCTCCTCGAATGATCAGCTTCCTGATTCCCAATTCTGCTGCAATCCTGAGCCCGGCATGGAGCCCTTCATACTCAGTTGTATTGTTGGTGGCTTATTCCCGGGCAAAGTGCATTTGCATGACGTACTTCAGGTGCTCCCTGGAGGAGGCAACAAGAAGCACGCCAGCTCCTGCACCTTGTAGGGAAAAAGCACCATCGAAATACATAATCCATTCTTGGGGTGATTCCTTGCCGGGGAGAGTTGTTTCTGTTGTTTCCTCATCAGGGGTTAGCGTCCATTCTGCAATAAACTTTGTCAGCGCCCTGCTTTGAATGGTTGAAGTGCTCTCAAACTTCAAACCAAAGTTGGATAACTCCAAAGCCCACTCAAATATTCTGCCAGTAGCCTCAGGGTTTCGGAGTATCCTCTGCAACAGAAAATGAGTAACAACTGTGATCTCATGGGCTTGGAAGTAGTGGCGCGGTTTCCTTGAGGCCATGATGAGGCCGAAGATCAACTTTTGCACACCAGAGTACCTCGATCTGGCTCCTTGTAACAAGGAGCTGACGAAGTAAACTAGGCGCTGCACCACTTTCTTCTTTACCGCGTCCTTGGCGTTGCACTCATTGCCGTGCTTACTGCTGTTCTGATCCTCTTCTGACTCTGCCGCGATCTGGCTGCTCTCTACTTCATCCACTTCTCGCTGTGTTACCAAGGCTACACTGACCACTTGGTTGGTTGCTGCTAAGTAAAGCAGTAACGGCTCTTGAGGTTTGGGTGCAACCAAGGTAGGCACAGATGACAGGTAAGCCTTCAACTCT
Source organism: Thinopyrum obtusiflorum (assembly GCA_036873465.1). Lineage (NCBI taxonomy): Eukaryota > Viridiplantae > Streptophyta > Magnoliopsida > Poales > Poaceae > Thinopyrum > Thinopyrum obtusiflorum. The sequence continues at coordinate 78,106 of JAAAWM010011807.1, read as the reverse complement.
TTCAAGGTTGCATCTGCTTCTAGGGTCCAATAGGCCCTGCCTTCTTCAAAATTTTGAAGAACGGCAGGGCATGCTCGGCAGACTTGAAAATGAATCATCTTAGCACGGCAACACATCCCGTCAAGTGCCTCACATCCTTAACTGTCCTTGGCGCTTTGATCTGCTCAATGGCCTTGATCTTGTTGGGGTTGGCTTCAATCCCCCGATGGGACACGAAGAATCCAAGTAGCTTGCCAGAGGGAACACCAAACACACACTTCTCCGGGTTAAGCTTCAAGTTGATCTTGCGCAAATTAGCAAATGTCTCCTCCAAATCCTGGATAAGGGTGGCCTTATCCTTATTCTTGACCACAATGTCATCCATATAGGCTTCTATGTTTCTATGTAACTATGGCTCAAAACCAATCTGGACTGCTCTTGCGAAAGTGGACCCAGCACTCTTTAATCCGAAAGGCATGCGGACAAAGCAGTACGTACCACATGGAGTGATGAATGATGTCTTCTCCTCATCTTCCTTGGACATGAAGATCTGGTGATATCCGGAGTATGCATCCAAAAAGGAGAGCAGGTCGCACCCTGAAGTGGAGTCCACAATCTGATCAATGCGTGGAAAGGGGAATGGGTCCTTCGGGCAAGCCTTATTGAGATCCATGAAATCGATGCAAAGCCTCCATTTCCCATTCACCTTCCGAACTACCACTGGGTTTTCCAACCATGTAGGTGCAGTACTCCTCTGACCAATCCAGCTGCCTCTAACTTCTTGATTTCCTCGGCAATGAACTGTTGCCTCTCCAAGGCTTGCTTTTTAACTTTTTGCTTGACGGGTCGGGCATGCGGGTAGAAAACAAGGTGGTGCTCGATTACCTCCCTGGGAACACCGGGGATATCAGATGGTTGCCAGGCAAACACATCAATATTCGCCCACAGGAAGGCAATGAGCACGCTTTCCTATTTGTCGTCAAGGGTGGCGCTGATGGTGAAAGTACCATCAACACCAGCCAGCCCTGCCGGGACCTTCTTCACTTGGGGTGCTGCAACCTTGGATCTCTTGCTGTTGGAGCACTCCGGCACGTCGTCAACGGATGCCGTGCACTCAGAGGGGGCACGCTTCCCGGACTCCTTGCCGGAGGTCCTACAATCCCTCTTCTTTCCTTTGCTTTCCTTGGCGGGAACCGTTGTTGCTGCAGCCTCTGCTGCGACGGCATCCCGATACATCCTGTCCACATAGACAATTGCATCCTTCTTGTCTGATGGGATGGTGATGACTCCCAATGGCCAAGGCATCTTCAAAGTGTTGTAAGCATAGTGGGATGCTGCCATGAACTTGGCCAAGGCCGGTCATCCCAAAATCCCATTATACGGCAGGGGGAGCTCAACCACATCAAACACAATTTTCTCAGTCCTATAGTTCAGCGCTCCCTCAAACGTCACCGGCAACGTAATCTTTCCCTTGGGACGGCTCCTGCCGGGATTGACTCCTTGAAACGTGCCGGTAACCTCCAGCTCTTCCTCTCCTATCTAAAGCTTGTTAATAACTGCTGGGGAAATCAGATTCAACCCGGCCCCGCCATCCACTAACATCTTTGTGACCTTGAGGTTGCGAATTTTTGGGGAGACCAACAACGGCAAACACCCTACCGCAGTGGTACGGCAAGGGTGGTCCTCCTCATCAAAGATGATGGGTGTGCGGGACCATTTGAGCGGCTGTCGGGCCTCTGGCGCTGGCTCCACATCATTGACCTCTCGTGCCCATCACTTGAGCTGGCGATGGGAGGAGTGCAAAGATGCACCCCATCAATGCATAGGGCGTCAGTGGCCCTCTGAAATTCTTGCTCACTGGTTTCCTCTTCATGCCCTCCATCACTCAAATCATCACAGGTTTCCTTCTCTTGGCCCCTGGCAGGTTTTCCTTGGTTCCGAAAGGGTTTGCCGGGACAGTTTGCTTCACCGCCTCGGCCCTTTCCGCCAGCAGCATTCTGACCTTTCTCCTTATCACGCTTATCATATTCTGCTCTCTGTCTCTTGACGAGCTGTTCAACTTGATAACACTCATGAAGGTCGTGGCCCTTGGTCCGGTGGATCTTGCAATATGGCCCATCACCTTTCCCGGCTTTCTCCGCGGCAGCGGCTTCCCGGCAAGTAATGCACGTGGCAACTTCCTTGCCGGGGGCCTCAGCCTTGGCCTTCTTGCCAGTACTAGGCGTGCCAGCACCTTCCACAATCATCACTGTCTTATCTCTTGGCTTCTTGTTGCGCTTCTTGCCCTTTCTTTGACTGGTTCATTCATCTTCTTCCTCTGAATCAACATTGATGCGATCCTCCTCCCCTGGCAACTTCCTTCCTTCCTCCATCGGAGCACACTTATCCACTAGTGTGTACAGCTCCTTCACAGTCTTGGGCAACAAAACATTCATCTTAGAACGAATGCAGAATTGTGCACATTGGACTGGAAGGCAGCTATAACAGCTGCTGGATGGATATTCGGAATATTCCTATGGACTTTACTGAATCTTCATAAATACTTACGGAGTGTTTCTCCTTCCTTCTGCTGGAGAAGTTGTAGGTCGCTGGGTCTGTCGGGCTCCTGGTGGCCACCGGTGAAGGTAACGATGAACTCGTGGCACATGTCTGCCCATGATGAAATGGAGTTCTCCGACAGGTGCATGAGCCAGGATCTCACGTTAGACTTGAGAGTCAACGGGAAGTAGTTGGCGAACACCTTCTCGTCTCTTCCCCCAGTAGCCTGAACAGTGATGGTGTAGATGCTCAGGAACTCTGCCGGGTTCAGTCTCCCGTCGTACTTCTTAGGTATCTTCGGCTTGAACGTGCGGACGGACGGCCAGCGGACTTGCCGCAGCTCGCATGTAAAGGCAGGGTAGCCGACCTCGAAAGGTAGGCTCCCGCCAACAGCGAACACAGGCTCGTCGACGTCGAGGCCGCCGCACCCGTCGGTTCGGCGGGGACCGTCGAGAGGCCGTCCCACGACGATGTGTGCGTCTCCCCACCGCCTATCCTCTGGGGCCTGCCTTTGGCCTGGATGTGCTCGAGGGTCGGAAGAGGCCATCGAGACATCGTCGGGATCTTGATCTGGCTGCGCCCTCTACCGTAGTGGGGACTGCACGGTGGGGACAGCTCCCTCCGTTCGGCCAGCAGTACGAGCAGTTGTTGTTGCTTGGGGAGGTTATGGCGGGCCAGCGCGCCATGAGCCCCCAGCCTCAGCGAAGCTGAGCAGGCTCTGGATGGTAGCACGCCATTCATCCATTTGCTCGGCGGCTGGCGGGAACCTTAGTAGCAGCTGGGCCTGCGCCATAGCCTTCGTGGCTGTGGTTGGCATGGAAGTTGATGACCTTGACCGCGCCGTCGCCTGACCTTGACCACGGCGGCGGCGGCAGCACGTCCGCGCTGCAGTGGGGCAGCCACCTGGGCAGCGAGGTCACGCGGTGATGGCACTCGAGGGTCCGCAGCTCCGTCGGGTGCAGTGGTTGGGTCGGCTCGCCCGGGAGGAGACACACGTGCCGTGACCGCCCCTGTGGCAGGAACGGCCGGAGGACTGTGGCTCATCCCAGACCGAGCGCCATTGCTGTGGCTGCGCCCGACGATGGGAGGAGGGGATGTGAGCGGAGTAACCATCCCGTCCATACCTTGCGGGGCTTGACTGTCGAGACGCAGCTGAAGCTGTTCTCCTCCGACGCCTTCAGCCCCCATGTGGGCCGCAGGGGGAGTGGCAATGGCGCCACCTGCTCCGGCCACGCCCACAACACTGTTCACGTCCTCACTTGCCCCCACATCCCTCGTGGCGTCTAAGGCCGCGGGCGGCGGAGCCTTCGAGGTAGATGGCTGGGCCGAAAGGCCAGACTTCTTCTTTTTGGGCGCCATGGTTGATGGCGTCGTCGAGGATGAAGATGACGCGCTGCGCACGCTTTCAGGTTCGCACAAGTGATCCCCCTACCTAGCGCGCCAAAGATGTTGCGGGATATCCATGGCCACCTATGGGACCAGGCGGCCCCTTGCTGGTTCGGCGGGGGATGTCGTGTTGCACAAAGAGCAGACCAGCGCGCGGCAGCACGACAGAGAGCACACAAGTAGTTCACCCTGGTTCGGGCCGCCGCGAGGCGTAAGACCCTACTCTTGCTTTGGTGGATTGATGGTGGAAATGAACGTGGTGGTGTGTTGTACACTTGCCCAGCAAGGTCTGCCTCAGGGCTACGGTCATCACAAACGTATGGTGGCTTGGGCTTGTCAAGGTTCCAAACCTCTAACCCCCTCCTACGATTGCCATGGGCCTCCTTTTATAGATTAAGGGGTCACCACAGTGGCAAAACAGTCATTACCCACTGATATGATAGCAAACAGTGCTATCATACCTAACTTTGTGGGCTGACAAGGTGCATTAAATGCATCACTCAGTGTCACATCACTAGCTGCGCGGCAAGGCCTGCCGGGCTTATCTCGCCAGCTCCGCACTTGTTTTCTTGACACGTCATTGGACGGGTGTCACCTGTGGGTTTCTTTTGTAGGAGATGGCTGCCAAGAGGCAAATGCTACCACTTAATCACCTTGCGGCTTGACACCACACTGATTGACGACGTGGGTCGTACTTGCGTGGTTGGTGGGGTGGTTTAGGCCCCGCAAGCCCCGGCAGGCGCTGCCGAGGAGTCTTTGTTGCTTGCTTCTGGTGGTGGCCTGGCCCCTTGCCGGGCTCGCCTCCCCAGCAAGGGAGGCCCTTCTCTTGCCAATATTCTGTTCCTTTGGCTCGATCTCGATCTCTTCTGAGCTGCATGTTGGTTCTTCAAGTCCCTTGGTTCTTCGATCTCTGTCTTGGGCTGGTGCTTCAATCTTGATCTTGTGCCTGTGCACAGTTGGGCAACATACCCGGGGTCTGTTCCACCGACATACACTGAAGCGTAGTCGAGCTTGATGCCCATGTTAGCGCACCAATCTTTAACTTCCTGGGCCGTGAAATTAGAACCATTATCCGTGATTATACTGTGGGGGACACCATAATGGTGCACCACTCTAGATATGAAGTCGATGACTGGTCCAGACTTTGCTGAAGTTACTGGTTTTGCTTCGATCCATTTAGTGAATTTGTCCACCATGACCAATAGGTATTTCTTTTTCTTGGTCCCCCTTTAAGTGGTCCAACCATATTTATCCCCCAGACTACAAAGGGACAGGTGATTGGTATAGTCTAGAGAGCCGTGGGGGGCATATGGCTTTGATTTGCAAAAAGCTGGCATCCAACACAAAGTTGGACTAGGGTACGGGCATCCGCGCGAGCTGTGGGCCAGAAAAACCCTGCTCGGAAAGCCTTGCTTACCAGGGCCCGGGCCGCTGCGTAATGGCCACCCATGCTAGTGTGAATTTCTTCCAAAAGTTGCTGCCCTTCCCCTTCCGATATGCACCGCTGTAGAACTCCAGTAGTGCTTTTCCTGTACAGCTCACCCTCATGGACCTTATAGGCTTTGGAGCACCAAACTATGTGCCGTGCCTCGGTTTGATTATCCGGGAGCTCCTTTCTTGAAAGGTAGGCCAGGAAGGGCTCAGTCCATGGTGCAATTACCGCCATGACTTCATGCGCCGAAGGTGTTTCCTCCAGTGCCGAGCTCCTGATGATGTTATCGTCTGGCTCAATGGCCGGTGGGATGATTTGAACGGAGTCATTGGTGTCCGAATCCTTATTCCCATCCTGCCATACCACGAATGGCTTGAAGAGGCATTCGAAGAAGGTCTTCTTTGGCACTGGGTCGCGCCTGGCGCCCATGCGGGTGAGGACATCCACCACTTGATTACTATCCCTAGAGACATGGTGGAATTCTAATCCTACGAACCGAGCTGATATTTTTAAGACGTCGTATCGGTACACCGCCATTTTCGGGTCTTTGATATCGAACTCGCTGTTGACTTGAGAGATGGCAAGGTTGGAGTCTCCCCGTACCTCAGGCCGTTGTATGCCCATTGACGTTGTCATCCGAAGACCGTGCAAAAGGGTTTCGTATTCAGTGACATTATTGGAGTCTCTGTACATAATCTGTTGTATGTACCAGATAGTGTCGCCTGTGGGGGACTGATGGCTCGTGTCCGCATCAGTATTTTCCCCGAAGAGGAAGGGATGATGCAGCACAGCTACGGTAGGTATTTCCTTTAGTGATGAGAACAAGGTTATCGAACCAATAGGAGAACCACGCAACACTATGTAAATGGTACCCGCACACAAAGAACAAATACTTGCAACCTGACACGTAAGAGGGGATGTCAATCCCTCCCGGGTAAAAGATAGATAAATTTGTAGTAGATAGGATAAATAGATCTCGCGGGAACGCGGAATAAAATAGATAAATTTTTTGCAGAAAGGTATTTTTGGGTTTTTGGATTAATCGATCTAAAAATAAAAGTGGCAAATAATAGATCGGAAAGCAAATATGAAAAAGAATAGACCCAGGGGTCGTAGATTTCACTAGTGGCTTCTCTCGATCAAAATAGCATACGGCGTGTAAACAAATTACTGTTGGGCAATTGATAGAACTTCAAATAATTATGACGATATCCAGGCGATGATCATTATATAGGCATCACGTCCAAGATTAGTAGACCGACTCCTGCCCGCATCTACTACTATTACTCCACACATCGACCGCTATCCAGCATGCATCTAGTGTATTAAGATCATGGATTCATGTAGGAATAGACCCAATCTTGTTCTCCTTAATAGCAACGATACATACATGTCATGTCCCCTTCTATCACTGGGATTCAGCACCGTAAGATCAAACCCATCACAAAGCACCTCTTCCCATGGCAAGAAAAATCGATCTAGTTGGCCTAACTAAATCAAAGATTCAAGAAGAAATACGAGGCTATAAGTAACCATGCGTATAAGAGACCAAAATTCAAATAACTTTCATGGATAAAATAGATCTAATGACAAACTCAAAATTCATCGGTTCCCAACAAACACATTGCAAAAAGAGTTACATCAAATAGATCTCCAAGAGACCATTGTATTGAGAATCAAAAGAGATAGAGGAAGCCATCTAGCAACTGCTTACTGACCCGTAGGTCTACAATGAACTACTCACGCATCATCGGAGAGGCTCCAGTGAGGATGATGAACCCCTCCGTGATGGTGTCTAGATTGGATCTGGTGGTTCTGGAACTTGCGTGGGCTAGAATTGTGTTTTCGTCGACTCCCCTAGGTTTTTGGATTTTTGGGGTATTTATAGAGCAAAGAGGCGGTGCGGGAGGCCACCAAGGTAGGCACAACCCACCAGGGTGCGCCTGGGCCCCCAGGCGCGCCCAGGTGGGTTGTGCCCCCCTCGGGGCACCCCTCTTGTACTTCTTTGCCCCGAGTTGTTCCTTCTGGTCCAGAAAAATTCTCTGAAAAGTTTGCTGCGTTTGGACTCCGTTTGGTATTGATTTTCTGTGAAGTAGAAAATAAGCAAAAAACAGAAACTGGCACTGGGCACTATGTCAATAGTTTAGTCCCAAAAAATGATATAAAGTTGCTAAAAAATGATTGTAAAACATCCAAGAATGATAATATAACAACATGGAACAAGTAAAAATTATAGATACATTGGAGACGTATCACGGATGTAGGGATTACCCCAACCCCTAGTTCGGCTAACATTTTGGAGCTGTCAAAGTACATTGTCCAGTGTGTGTACGTTCTATATGCCTGATGGAGTTCGAACTCCGTCCACTCAGCTAGAAAATCGGCGAGTACATGAGATTTAACAGCTCGGTCTGGCTTATACACGATTTCGAAGGGAAGGAACTCGATGGCCCATTTGGTGATACGGCCTGTGGCGTCGCTCTTATTGATAATGTCGTCCAGGGGTACCTCGGATGCGACCGTGATCGAACACTCTTGAAAGTAGTGTCGGAGTTTTCGGGACGCCATATAGACTGTGTGGGCTATTTTTGATAGTGTGGATATCGGGATTTGCACGGAGTGAGCACTTCCGATACATAGTTGACATGTTTCTTCACCCAGAACTTGTGACCTTCTGCCTCTCGCTCCACCACGAGCACCGCGCTCATGACCTGATTTGTAGCCGAAATGTATAGGAGCATAGGTTCGCTGATGCGAGGTGGTGTCAATATGGGACTGCTTGCTAATAGTGTTTTTATCTCCTCTAGTGCGACAGTTGCCTCATCTGTCCATTCGAATTTTTTGGTAATTCTGAGCAATCTGTAGAGCGGTAGGGCTTTTTCACCGAGATGGGAGATGAAGTAGCTCAAAGCCGCAACACAACCTGGCAGCTTCTGGACGTGTTTAAGATCCGTGGGTATTGCCAGCTGGGATAAAGCTCTGATTTTAGCCGGATTGGCCTCTATCCCTCTATGGGAGACAATGAATCCGAGCAGTTCTTCAGCGGGAACTCCGAAGTCGCATTTATCTGGGTTGAGCCGTATATCATAGGCTCGGAAGTTCTCAAAGGTCTGGCGGAGGTCGTCTACCAGCTGGCTGACGTGTTTGGTTTTGATGACCACATCGTCGACATATGCTTAAACTGTTTTGCCGATTTGGCTTTCTAGGCATGTTTGAGTCATGCGTTGGTAAGTGGCGCCTGCGTTTTTCAATCCGAAAGGCATTGTGTTGAAGCAGAAGGGCAGTTGCTGCCTGGTCGGAGTCATTCATCTCGATTTGATGGTATCCGGAGTAGGCATCGAGGAAGCATAGTGAATCATGTCCGGCAGTGGTGTCGATAATCTGGTCTATGCGAGGCAGAGGGAAGGGATCCTTCGGGCGGGCTTTATTGAGGTCTTTGAAGTCGACGCATAGCCGCCCGGATTTGTCCTTTGTGGGCACCATGACTAGGTTTGCCAACCACTTGGGGTGTTTTATTTCTCTGATGAATCCGGCTTCAAGTAATTTGGCTAGCTCTTCCCCCATAGCTTGACACTTGGTTTAGTAGAATCGTCGAAGCGCCTGTTTGACTGGCTTGAAGCCTTTAATTATGTTTAGGCTGTGCTCCGCCAGTCTTCGTGGGATTCCTGGCATATCCGAAGGGTGCCAGGCGAATATGTCCCTACTCTCGCATATGAATGCGCGTAATGACTCATCGACCGCGGGGTCGAGCTGGGCTCCAATAGTCGCTATTTTGTTGGGGTCCGTTGGATGCACTTGGAATTTAACGGTCTCATCAACTGGTTTAAAGGATGTGGACTTGGGCCACTTACTGAGAGTGACATCATCCCGAACCACCATTGTGCACAGTGTGGTTAGTTCCTCGGCTGCCAGGACTTTGGACAACGTTTCGAGGGCGAGAGATGTTGTTTTGTTTTTGGCCCGAAGGGCTCTATTCAGATCGCTCATGGCTGTAATCACGCCATTGGGCCCTGGCATTTTTAGTTTCATGTACCCGTAATGTGGTACAGCCTGAAACCTTGAGAATGCCTCATGTCCTAATAGGGCGTGGTATCCGCTATGGAAGGGCACAATGTGGAAGAGAAACTCTTCGGACCTATAGTTCTCCTGAGTGCTGAATACTATGTCCAGGGTGACGCATCCGGAGCAGCGTGCCTCTTGGCCTGGGATAATTCCTCGAAAGGTAGTGTCGGGGAACGAATCCACGATCACCTATGGGGCCAGCGAGTCGGCCCCTTTACGGTTCGGCGGGGGAGAGGATCGCATGAAGAGCAGATCTAGCGACCAGCGCGGCGAGCACACGAACGATTTTACCCAAGTTCGGGCTGCACGGATGCATAAAACCCTACTCCTGCTTTGAGTATATTATGAGTGTTCTTGAACTCGGAGCTCAGGAGTGCTATGAACAGTACACATCAGCTACACGCAAGACTGGGCCGAGTCCAGAATGTCCGGTATGTCCCCTCCCCCTCCCTGTTGCCTTTGGGCCTCCTTTTATATGCTAGAAGGGGTTTCCAACAGTGGCAACACAGCGAAGAGAAGAGGTGTAAAGTTGCTACAGTAAGGCTATTATTACTATGATGACATGTCCTACCTACCTCTGACGGTAGGGGACAAGGGCATTAAATGCTCACGCCTTAGCTGTCCAGATACATGTATCCGGGCGTCTTGGACATGGGAAAAGTAGATGTCCTGTCTGCACCGCTAGCCACAGTGCGTCGCCGTCCGCACAGTACCCCGCCACGCATGCCTAGAAGGCCCCAGAAAGCCATGCTGGCAGCGGCACTGGAGCGACAGCACAGTAGGACAGCATCGCACCTTGTCGCGGCAAGCACCTTGCCGCTCCTGATATCTTGCCGTGCCTGATACCTTGCCGCACCTGATACCTTGCCGCTGCAAGTATCTTGGCGGGCTTTGGGTAAACTTCCCGGCAAGCTCCTCTTGCCGGGGCCTTGCCTCTTGGGCCCAGAAGGCCAGGCTGGTCGCTGCGCTAGCGTGGCAGCACAGTGGTAAAACCTTGCCGGGTGCCAATCTTGCCGGGGTCCGATCTTGCCGGGCCCCAAACTTGTCGGGCTTTCGCAAGCCATCCTGGCAAGCATCTTGCCGGGGGCCTATCCTTTGGCCTCCAGCCTTCTGATCATCGACTTGGATATGGATTCCTGAGTCTTGTCGGGCTCTAGCGAGCCAACCCGGCAAGCATCTTGCCGGGAATTACAACCTTTGGTCTTCTCTCCGGAAAGCTTGCTTTCTGGAATCTCTATCTTGGTCTTGCCGGCCTTGAGCTTGCCGGCGATGTGTAGACCTATTCCCGGCAAGTAAACCTTGCCGGAAACCGGGCCTTGAATACTTCCTTGAGTGGATTCCTTCTCCGCCATGTCCTTCCCACCTGGAGGCTGCGACTTGCCGGTGCGTGGTCAGGGGTAATGAACACCCCCTTGTTCACTACACCGACAGGTAGTTCGGCAATTCTTGATTCGGGATCTATCAAACTGCATTTTATCAAGGGTATCCTCATAAATGAGGTTTAAACCGCTACCTTCGTCCATAAGTACCTTGGTTAGTCTAAAGCCGTCCACTATGGGATCAAGGACTAATGCGGCGGGTGCTCGGGCGGAGCGGTCCCTTGGTTAGTCTTCCTCGTCGAAGGTAATTGATGTGTGATACGTCTCCAACGTATCTATAATTTTTGATTGTTCCATGCTTTTATATTATCAATCTTGGATGTTTTATAATCATTTTCTAGTCATTTTATATCATTTTTTGGTACTAACCTATTGACATAGTGCCAAGTGCCAGTTGCTGTTTTCTGCATGTTTTTTACAACGCAGGAAATCAATATCAGACGGAGTCCAAATGCAACGAAACTTCACGGAGAATTTTTTTTGGACCAAAAGGAATGTAATGGGCCCTGTCTACGCCTGGGGGTGTCCCGAGGGGGGCACAATCCACCAGGGCGCGCCAGGAGGCCCAGGCGCGCCCTGGTGGGTTGTGCCCACCTCGGGTGCCCCCGGACCACCTCTTGGCTCTATAAATACCCCAATATTTCTAGAACCCTAGGGGAGTCGACGAAATATTCATCGAGCCGCCGCAAAGTCCAGAACCACCAGATCCAATCTAGACACCATCTCGGATGGGGTTCACCACCTCCAGTGGTGCCTCTCCGATGATGCGTGAGTAGTTCTTTGTAGACCTTCGGGTCCGTAGTTAGTAGCTAGATGGCTTCCTCTCTCTCGCTGAATTCTCAATACAATGGTCTCTTGGAGATCCATATGATGTAACTCTTTTTGTGGTGTGTTTGTTGGGATCCGATGAACTTTGAGTTTATGATCAGATCTATCTTTTTATATCCATGAAAGTTATTTGAGTTTCTTCGATCTCTTTTATGCATGATTGCTTATAGCCTCGTATTTCTTCTTCGATATTTGGGTTTTGTTTGGCCAACTTCATCTATTTATCTTGCAATGGGAAGAGGTGCTTTGTAGTGGGTTCGATCTTACGATGCTTGATCCCAGTGACAGAAGGGGAACCGACACATATGTATCGTTGCTACTAAGGATAAAACGATGGGGTCTATCTCTACATAGATAGATCTTGTCTACATCATGTCATCGTTCTTATTGCATTACTCCATTTTTCCATGAACTTAATACACTAGATGCATGCTGGATAGCGGTCGATGTGTGGAGTAATAGTAGTAGATGCAGGCAGGAGCCAGTCTACTAATCTTCAACGTGATGCCTATATAATGATCATTGCCTGGATATCGTCATGATTATTCGAAGTTCTATCAATTGCCCAACAGTATTTTTTTTACCCACCGTTTGCTATTTTTCTCGAGAGAAGCCACTAGTGAAATCTACGGCCCCCGGGTCTTCTTTCTCATATATTTGCCTTTGCGATCTACTCTTTTTCCTTGCATTTATTTTCAGATCTATTAAACCAGAAATACAAAAATACCTTGTTGCCTTTTATTTCTATTAATTTTATTTGCGATCTATCTTTCAATCTACTACAAATTTATCTCACGTCCGTTTGCCTATCTTGAGGTGCCGTTACCCGGAAGGGATTGACAACCCCTTTAACACGTCGGGTTGCGAGGATTTGTTATCTGTGTGCAGGGGCTGTTTACGTTGTGTTGCTTGGTTCTCCTACTGGTTCGATAACCTTGGTTTCATCACTGAGGCAAATACCTACCGTCACTGTGATGCATCATCCCTTCCTCTTTGGGGAAATACCGACGTAGTTCTAGCAGACAGGAACTTTCTGGCGCCACTGCTAGGGAGTTATCAAAAGGAATTTCTGGCGCCGTTGCCGGGGAAGATCTTCAACATATACCAGGTTCCTAATCACAAATCACATCTCCTTGCAATCTACATTATTTGCCATTTGCCTCTCATTTTCCTCTCCCCCACTTCACAAAAAATTGCCGTTTTATTCGCCTCTCTTTTTCGTTCGCCGTTCTCTTGCTTTCTAGTCTTGATGGCTAGCGTCCCTTCCCCTCCTTTGTCACCAGATTTTGAAGTCCTTTACTTCAAACAAAGACAAGGTGAAAATTTGAAAGATGCCTGGTATAGGCTTATGGAATCATATCGTATTTCCAACTTAATGGGGGACGCTAAAGTTTTGCTTCATAATTTTTACATAGGATTGGCTTTGCATCATAGACAACTTCTCGATTTTGCCGCTAAAGGAAATTTCATTGAACTTGATGCCAATGCTGCCTATGAAATTTTAGAGGGCATTTTGCGAATTCCATCTCAAAAGAAAGGGTTTCCTTTTACCCCCGAGGGAGCTCAGATGTTGGACAAACTTGGTGATTTGCATAAACATATGGTTGAAATACAGAAATATAATGAACCCCTCAAACACCTCAATGGTAGTATCAATCGCATGAATACCCTGATTACTATTTGCAATAAGCGATTGGATATTTTGGATCTTAAGATGGTTTCTTTCCCAGAGAATTTAGGGAAGCGTAAAGAGCCTCTCAGGTTTGAGAAAACCCTTACTAAAGTTGCCAAAACTTCGGAAGACAAAACTTAGATCCTTGCTTTATGCCTAGCTAAGGGCGTAAAACTATAGCACTTGTTGGGAGGCAACCCAATGAATAAATTCTATTCTTGCTTTTTGCTTTCTGTTTTTGTGTGTTTGCACAATTATGCTAGTGGTATGATTGTGCTTTTTGTGTTTGTTTAGTGTTTGTGCCAAGTAGATCCGATAGGATCCTCTTGGGTGATAGTTGTCTGATCTTGCTGAAAAAGACAGAAACTTTGTGCTCACAAAAACAATTCTCATTTTTTTATAAGAAAGTGCTTTTGCCCTGATTCTTTTTGTAGAAGATTAATATACAAATTTCCTTGGTCGTCTTGTTTTTTCAGATTTTTTGGAGTTCCAGAAGTTTTCAAAAAAGTCAGATTGCTACAGACTATTCTGTTTTGACAGATTCTGTTTTCTTTGTGTTGTGTGCTTATTTTGATGGCTCTATGGTTTTATTTGATGAGTTTTTGCCATAGAAAAGTTGGAATACAGTAGATATAATACAAAAACAAAATATGAATTGGTTTGATATAGTACTTATAGTAGTGGTTTGGTTTCTTATACTAACGGATCTCACGAAGGTTTTGTTGAGTTTTGTGTGATTGAAGTTTTCAAGTTTTGGGTTATCTTACGATGGATGAAGGAAGGATAGAAGAGCCTAAGCTTGGGGATGCCCCGGCATCCCAAGCTATTATACAAAAATGAGCAACCAACTAAGCTTGGGGATGCCCCCGAGTGGCATCCCCGCTTTCTTCCAACGACTATCGGTATTTTACTCGAAACTATATTTTTATTCGTCACATGATATGTGTTTTGCTTGGAGCGTCTTGTATGATATGAGTCTTTGCTTGTTTTATTTTGTGTTTTAAGTCATCAAATCCTTGCTAGACACACCTATTTGAGAGAGCTAAAATTATGTCATGACTTGTTAGAATTGCTCTCTATGCTTCACTTAAATTTTTATGAGCTATGGACTTGCTCTAGTGCTTTACTTATATCTTTTTGAGCACGGTGTGCTTAGTATTTTTGAAGAAATGCTCTCTTGCTTCACTTACGTTAATTTGAGAGTTAATAAAATTTTCATGAAATTCTCTCTTGCTTCACTTAAATTATTTTGAGAGAAAGAAATTTAATTATGCTCATGATCTTCACTTATATTTGTTTGAGCTTATGAAAAGCAACACATGAAATTAGTCCCAAAGTGATAGATATCCAAGAAGGATATAATAAAAACTTTCATGAAGATCATTGGACAAAATAAACTTGATTCTTAGTAATAGTTTTGAGATATGATGATGTGATATGTGAGTTATGTTGATGAGTAATTATGCTTCAGTAAGAATATTGGTGTTAAGGTTTGTGATTCCCTATGCAAGTACGAAAGTCAATAGTCATGCAATGAAATTATATCCTACTTGTGGTGCATTATTCGGTGTCAATTATGCTTAATGCTTGCTTATGAGATTATTCGTTTCTTGGTTGGTCGCTTCTCAATCTATTGCTAGCCTTCATTTTGCACTATGTATTATCTCTACTTGTGCATCCAAAATCCTTTAAACTAGTTTTGCCACATGAGTCCACTATATCTACCTATATGCGGTATTCTTTTGCCATTCTAAGCAAATTTGCATGTGCCATCTCTAATTTTCAAAATAAACTTCTCTTTTGTGTATTTGTTTCGCTCGCGGTGCGGTGAGGGGTGGCTAATATTTTCCATGCTAGATGTGTTATTCTCACGATGAGTGTTTATTCACTTGTCATTGCACGAGAGTAAGGCAAAAGTTTTAGGGATGCCCAGTCCCGAAATGCAAAAATGAATTTACTTTATGTTGTCAAATAATAAATTCCTTGGAAAGTGTGGGTATGGAGGGCAACCATGGATATGGCTAGCCATGGAAAGTGAAAGTATGGTGGAAAAAGGAATAAACTTTATTTTCTGTCTGGGAACCGCCTATGATATATCTAGCATGGAAAGTGTTGGGAATCTAAGTCGTTTTCGTTGGTGGGATGGATACACCTCCCAAAATGTTTTATCTCTAAGTTTTTCGCTTTGAGCTCTGGCACCTCTACAAATCCCTACTTCCCTCTACAAAGGGCCTTTCTTTTACTTTATGTAATTTTTATTTTGAATTTGAGTCTCCATCTTCTCTTATAAAAGCACCAACTAGGAGGCAATATGATCGTACTTAAGTATTGGGTGTAGCTAATATTCGAGTGTGTTTCATGAATGGATCAGTGGTTGAGCATGATGGGCTAGGGATAACTTATTTTACCGTTGATATTTTGAAAGACATGGTTGCTTGTTGATATGCTTGAGTATCTAAATTATTATGTCAAAACTAGACTATTGCTTTGAATCACATAAAAGTCCAAATGTCCATGCTATAAAGAAAAGAATATGATATGACATGTTAGGCAGCATTCCACATCAAAAATTCTGTTCTTATCACTTACCTACTCGAGGACGAGTAGGAGTTAAGCTTGGGGATGCTGATACGCCTCCAACGTATCTATAATTTTTGATTGTTCCATGCTGTTATATTATCAATCTTGGATGTTTTATAAACATTTTCTAGTCATTTTATATCATTTTTTGGTACTAACCTATTGACATAGTGCCAAGTGCCAGTTGCTGTTTTCTGCATGTTTTTTACATCGCAGGAAATCAATATCAGACGGAGTCCAAATGCAACGAAACTTCACGGAGAATTTTGTTGGACTAGAAGGAACGTAATGGGCCCTGGCTGCGCCTGGGGGTTGCCCCGAGAGGGGCACAACCCACCAGGGCACGCCACGAGGCCTAGGCGCCCCTGGTGGGTTGTGCCCACCTCGGGTGCCCCCCGGACCGCCTCTTTGCTCTATAAATACCCCAATATTTCCAGAACCCTAGATGGAACAACCAGATCCAATCTAGACACCATCTCGGATGGGGTTCACCACCTCCATTGGTGCCTCTCCGATGATGCGTGAGTAGTTCTTTGTAGACCTTCAGGTCCGTAGTTAGTAGCTAGATGGCTTCCTCTCTCTCGCTGAATTCTCAATACAATGGTCTCTTGGAGATCCATATGATGTAACTCTTTTTGCGGAGTGTTTGTTGGGATCCGATGAACTTTGAGTTTATGATCAGATCTATCTTTTCATATCCATGAAAGTTATTTGAGTTTCTTTGATCTCTTATATGCATGATTGCTTATAGCCTCGTATTTCTTCTCCGATATTTGGGTTTTGTTTGGCCAACTTGATCTATATATCTTCCAATGGGAAGAGGTGCTTTGTAGTGGGTTCGATCTTACCGTGCTTGATCCCAATGACAGAAGTGGAACCGACACATATGTATCGTTGCTACTAAGGATAAAACGATGGGGTCTATCTCTACATAGATAGATCTTGTCTACATCATGTCATTGTTCTTATTGCATTACTCCGTTTTTCCATGAACTTAATACACTAGATGCATGCTGGATAGCGGTCGATGTGTGGAGTAATAGTAGTAGATGCAGGCAGGAGTCGGTCTACTAATCTTGGACGTGATGCCTATATAATGATCATTGCCTGGATATCGTCATGATTATTCGAAGTTCTATTTGCCTAACAGTATTTTGTTTACCCACCGTTTGCTATTTTTCTTGAGAGAAGCCACTAGTGAAACCTACGGCCCCCGGGTCTTCTTTCTCATATATTTGCCTTTGTGATCTACTCTTTTTCCTTGCATTTATTTTCAGATCTATTAAACCAAAAATACAAAAATATCTTGCTGCATTTTATTTCTATTTATTTTATTTGCGATCTATCTTTCAATCTACTACAAATTTATCTCACGTCCGTTTGCCTATCTTGAGGCGCCGTTACCCGGAAGGGATTGACAATCCCTTTAACACGTCGGGTTGCGATGATTTGTTATCAGTGTGCAGGGGCTATTCACGTTGTGTTGCTTGGTTCTCCTACTCGTTCGATAACCTTGGTTTCATCACTGAGGGAAATACTTACCATCGCTGTGCTGCATCATCCCTTCCTCTTTGGGGAAATACCGACGTAGTTCTAGCAGACAGGAACTTTCTGGCGCCACTGCTAGGGAGTCATCAATGTGTCAGCCTAGGAATTTGAGGCTGTGAGTTGATGGACTTGGCCGATCTCTCAAAGGGCCCTTTTCCTCTAATTGTTTGAGGAGAAAGTTTTGTAGATTGTAAGGACGTCATCCTCACCGTATGAAGGTGATCTTCTCTAGGGGTACGAGTCCAAGGATTGGTTCATCGCTCTTTGCCACCTGCCTGGCCACCCAGCAAGCTCGAAGCATGTGGGTTGGGTTTGTATTAAGTAAGGCCGAATGTATGGGGCATGGTTTCTCCAGTAACTCTTCCAAGACTGTCCTGGGTCTTGTGAGAGGTCGAGTCTTCTTTTCGGCGGGCTCGTGTTCGGGCGACTGCCCAAACTGTAGATCTTGGATCGATGGGGAACAAGGGACGTGGGACACGATATTTACCCAGGTTCGGTCCCTCTCTAAGAGGTAATACCCTACGTCCTGCTTGATTATATTGCTTGTGTATACGGGGATTACAGAGTTGATCTACCACGAGATCGGATGAACTAAAAACCCTAACTAGTAGTATGGCGATTGTTCTCCTAGCCTCTACAGACTAAACCCTCTGGTTTATATAGACACCAGGGGTAGTGGGGTTTACATATATTCGGTTACATCAAGGGAACGCCGAATCTTGGAGTACACACCAAGGCACAAAAGGTCTTTGGCTCGGTGACGGTGTCCTGGACTAGGGGGTACTCACCACGCCGTCTCCCGATCAGTTGGATTGGGCCGAGGATCCCCATGGCTGTTTGCTCATGGGCCAGCTCGGACAGCTGATGTAAACACGAGGAAGATTCCACAAGACTTGGTGATCAAGACAAGGACTCCTCTCCACCGGCGTATTCGACTAGGACTCTTGTTATCCTAGGCCTCTGGTACATTATATAAGCCGAGGCCAGGCTAGTCGGTAGAGCATCATGACATTACTCATCATACCTCTAGGGTTTAGACCACAACATATGATCTTGAGGTAGATCAACTCTGTAATCATACGCATCGAATACAATCAAAAGCAGCATGTAGGGTATTATCTCTTCGAGAGAGCCCGAAGCTGGGTAAAAAATCCCGTGTCCATGTTACCATTGATCCTAAGACACACAGCTTCGGACCCCCTACCCGAGATCTGCCGGTTTTGACACCGACAATGGTGCTTTCATTGAGAGTTCCGCTGTGTGGTCGGCAAAAGGATCAATGGCTCGCCTGCAGATCAACTGCGATGTCAGCGTCTTCGTCACCACCTTGACTGGTCACCTTGGCCCCCCCCCCCCCCCCCCCCCCCCCCCCCCCCCCCCCCCCCCCCCCCCCCCCCCCCCCCCCCCCCCCCCCCCCCCCCCCCCCCCCCCCCCCCCCCCCCCCCCCCCCCCCCCCCCCCCCCCCCCCCCCCCCCCCCCCCCCCCCCCCCCCCCCCCCCCCCCCCCCCCCCCCCCCCCCCCCCCCCCCCCCCCCCCCCCCCCCCCCCCCCCCCCCCCCCCCCCCCCCCCCCCCCCCCCCCCCCCCCCCCCCCCCCCCCCCCCCCCCCCCCCCCCCCCCCCCCCCCCCCCCCCCCCCCCCCCCCCCCCCCCCCCCCCCCCCCCCCCCCCCCCCCCCCCCCCCCCCCCCCCCCCCCCCCCCCCCCCCCCCCCCCCCCCCCCCCCCCCCCCCCCCCCCCCCCCCCCCCCCCCCCCCCCCCCCCCCCCCCCCCCCCCCCCCCCCCCCCCCCCCCCCCCCCCCCCCCCCCCCCCCCCCCCCCCCCCCCCCCCCCCCCCCCCCCCCCCCCCCCCCCCCCCCCCCCCCCCCCCCCCCCCCCCCCCCCCCCCCCCCCCCCCCCCCCCCCCCCCCCCCCCCCCCCCCCCCCCCCCCCCCCCCCCCCCCCCCCCCCCCCCCCCCCCCCCCCCCCCCCCCCCCCCCCCCCCCCCCCCCCCCCCCCCCCCCCCCCCCCCCCCCCCCCCCCCCCCCCCCCCCCCCCCCCCCCCCCCCCCCCCCCCCCCCCCCCCCCCCCCCCCCCCCCCCCCCCCCCCCCCCCCCCCCCCCCCCCCCCCCCCCCCCCCCCCCCCCCCCCCCCCCCCCCCCCCCCCCCCCCCCCCCCCCCCCCCCCCCCCCCCCCCCCCCCCCCCCCCCCCCCCCCCCCCCCCCCCCCCCCCCCCCCCCCCCCCCCCCCCCCCCCCCCCCCCCCCCCCCCCCCCCCCCCCCCCCCCCCCCCCCCCCCCCCCCCCCCCCCCCCCCCCCCCCCCCCCCCCCCCCCCCCCCCCCCCCCCCCCCCCCCCCCCCCCCCCCCCCCCCCCCCCCCCCCCCCCCCCCCCCCCCCCCCCCCCCCCCCCCCCCCCCCCCCCCCCCCCCCCCCCCCCCCCCCCCCCCCCCCCCCCCCCCCCCCCCCCCCCCCCCCCCCCCCCCCCCCCCCCCCCCCCCCCCCCCCCCCCCCCCCCCCCCCCCCCCCCCCCCCCCCCCCCCCCCCCCCCCCCCCCCCCCCCCCCCCCCCCCCCCCCCCCCCCCCCCCCCCCCCCCCCCCCCCCCCCCCCCCCCCCCCCCCCCCCCCCCCCCCCCCCCCCCCCCCCCCCCCCCCCCCCCCCCCCCCCCCCCCCCCCCCCCCCCCCCCCCCCCCCCCCCCCCCCCCCCCCCCCCCCCCCCCCCCCCCCCCCCCCCCCCCCCCCCCCCCCCCCCCCCCCCCCCCCCCCCCCCCCCCCCCCCCCCCCCCCCCCCCCCCCCCCCCCCCCCCCCCCCCCCCCCCCCCCCCCCCCCCCCCCCCCCCCCCCCCCCCCCCCCCCCCCCCCCCCCCCCCCCCCCCCCCCCCCCCCCCCCCCCCCCCCCCCCCCCCCCCCCCCCCCCCCCCCCCCCCCCCCCCCCCCCCCCCCCCCCCCCCCCCCCCCCCCCCCCCCCCCCCCCCCCCCCCCCCCCCCCCCCCCCCCCCCCCCCCCCCCCCCCCCCCCCCCCCCCCCCCCCCCCCCCCCCCCCCCCCCCCCCCCCCCCCCCCCCCCCCCCCCCCCCCCCCCCCCCCCCCCCCCCCCCCCCCCCCCCCCCCCCCCCCCCCCCCCCCCCCCCCCCCCCCCCCCCCCCCCCCCCCCCCCCCCCCCCCCCCCCCCCCCCCCCCCCCCCCCCCCCCCCCCCCCCCCCCCCCCCCCCCCCCCCCCCCCCCCCCCCCCCCCCCCCCCCCCCCCCCCCCCCCCCCCCCAACACTTCATTAACCCATGTCGGGGACTTCGGCGTCACTCTGCCGGCCTGCATTGGCCGTGCTATGTCACCACTTCGGAGTGCCGAGCTGTTCGCTCCGCCACCTCGGGACCGGCTTGGGGGATGGAACCTTGTCCTGCATCAAGCTCGGACCATGTCCTCAATGCCGAACACATTAACCAGCTAAGTCGCTTTGAGGCTCAAAGTTTTAAATTTTTAACTTGTGTTTGGTTCGACCATGCTCACATACGTTGTTCGTTAAAAGAAACTCCCCTTACCCATGTTAACTGGGGGCTCTTAAAATTTACACGAGCCATTCTATAATAATTGTTTCCTTCTTGGTCGTTGCAAAGTCTTTTTCTACCGCTCGTTTTTCCACTCGAGTGTATGGTCAATAGCCGGATAGCCTAACTTCTCTCTAAAGCCGCTCGAGTTTAGTTCGCTAAACTGGCCTCGAAGAAGCACTCCGCCTTCGGGATAAGGAGCTTGAAGCCGTAGGCTGACCCGCTTGAAGTCTTGAGATCGGATGTGTCATGTTAAAGCACGACAGAAGAACATTTTTTTTTTTTAAAAAGACCAATTTCCGGATTGGCACCAAAATCTCGGTTTAGTCCGGATGTTAAGCTTTTACATAAGTTTATGGCTTTTCGAGCCTATGGCACTTTTAAACTATTGGTGTGTTTCCAGCATAAGTCAAGTAGTGCAACGTCGGACACCTTTAGAGATTCTGCAAAAACATTATCGGATATTGCTATATATGCATCGTTTTCGAATTGTGTCTTTGGTCAATAGTTGGGTTGCCCGGCTCCTGTGCTTGCCTCCTACGTTCTGCTTTGTTCGGCTAGGTGTGCAAAGGGAGAACCACTGCGATTGTGCTCCCAGCTCGCATGGTTAAGCACCTCAGTGGAGAAAGCTGAAAATTGACTGTCACAATAAGCGTAAACTGGTCAGCGATCCGATGACTGTGTTAAATGACGGGCTGTTCATAACATTGGCCGAAGTGTTTACGGCTTGACCTCGGCTGTGGCCGAACACTAACCAGGGGATAGTAGCTGGCCTCCCAACTTTAAGCTCCTATGACTAAGTGAAAGTTATAAAGCCCGCATATCTGATTGCCTCGTTTCCGCTAACACAACCGCCTTCGGGCATCGAGACGTCGGCTAAGGGTTGTTTGTTATTGCGGAAACACCCTGCGTAGCATCTACAAGGGGGTGGAAGCCGATGATGGGCCACTTTCAACTGATAAATGGTTGCAACGGAGTCAAAATAAACATATCATCGGCATTTGTATTTAATATACAAGGGCCGCCTTCCGTAATCATTGTTATAAAGCCATAATCATGCATCAAGTTGACTTAAGATTTCGGCCAAGCTGGGTTGCCTGGCTCCTGTGATTTCCCCTATGTTCCCGATTGTTCGGCTAGGAGGTGAAGGGAGCACCTCTGTGATTGTTACTTCCGGGTCATCTGTGTTAGTACCTCAGACTGGGAGAAGCCGGAAGCTAGCCATCTTAAAGAATATAATTGGTCGGCAACGACGGAAGTGAAAATTTTGGTCCATTAAAAGCCACAGAGATCGGGAACTTACCCCAAACTAAATCCTCAATATTTTTCTCCTGCATCGATCGGAGTTGAGGTTTCATGATCATGGTTGGCATGACAACCCAAAGAAAGGAACCGATAGCGGGATTATTTTCTTTGGGAGATGTTTCTTACATCAAATAGTAATATAACATTCTCTCCGCATACCTTTGTTTATAAAACCATATGGCCGGATTGCCTTGTTTGTTGTAAACCTTTGCCCTTAAAGGCTTTATAAAGTAGGACAAACACTCCCCGGCCACTAGCCGAGGAGGTTGAAGCCGATGGCCGGTCAACAAGGTGTTGTACAATGCGGATACGAGCATTCATGATGTAAAGTACTTGGATTCATAGAATCATTACACATAAAAATTGCGAGTAAAATCCATTTACTGCAATCCATCTTTTAAACCCCTTGCGGCCTACCTTGGCGAGCTCAGATTTCGACCAGCTCTAAGCTCCTTTAAGAGATCTTTATTCTCTTTCCGAGAAGTTTGTGTTAAACACAACAAATTTTTCTGTCAAACGGATATCGATCCTTAATTCGGCCACCCGTGCCCACATTAAGGCTCGAGGGCTACTGGGCTTTGTGCTCATTATTTATAAATATTAAAGGGGCACATCGATCCCCTGATCTGGTGTTGCCACCCGACCAGTGGCTCGGGGCCTACTGCATTGCCTATTCAATGCAGAAAATTCAAAGTGCTCAGTGTTCGGCATGACCGAACTATGGACAAGCGCATCTTCGGACAACAATAAGTACCATCTGGGACTTATCCGGCATTAAGCTAATATATCACGGCGACTTCTCACGACCCTCTCTCAGGGGCCCGTCCGCTGATCACTATTACCTCTAATATATTACACTGCGTTTCTATTCCTACGTATGTTGCCGAGCTAGGAGTTGATTCTCAGGTCGATTTCGTGAATCGACCTGAGTCTCAGGGGCTACTAGGATCAGCAGTTTTATGTTTTCTTTCTGGTGCATCTCGGATTTTAGACCGACACACACCTTGAGGGCTACTGGATATACATATACTGGCTATATATCTCAGCAGAGAATATATTGCACCAATCAAAAATATTCACAAAAAAATCAGCCCGCAGTCGGGGTGGTGCACCACCTCGGCAGCAGTCCGGCAAAAAGCTTGGGCGCCAGTGGCTGGCTCCATAGAGGGCATTTCCGGCATTAAGCTCGGCTGAATTCGTTCAATCTTTTAAAAGACCGAGGTAGTTTATGATACCTCGGACGCTGACCATCGTTGGAGCTCGGAAGCGGTCCGGCATAAAGCTCGGATTCGAAT
Organism: Thinopyrum obtusiflorum; assembly: GCA_036873465.1. NCBI lineage: Eukaryota > Viridiplantae > Streptophyta > Magnoliopsida > Poales > Poaceae > Thinopyrum > Thinopyrum obtusiflorum. Next base: position 54,586 of record JAAAWM010011807.1, on the reverse strand, counting down.
GGCTCGTTCCATGGAGAACTTTTCAGCGTTAAACTCGGATAACCTCCTTCAAACTTTTTAAAGCCAAGGTGATCTATGACACCTCGGATATAGTCCGGCGTTGGAGCTCGGATATAATCCGGCATTGGTGCTCGGCTGCAAAAGATATCTCGAATGTAGTCTGGCGTTGGAGCTCGGATGCAAGAGGACACCGCCGCACGGGAACAGCTTCAAACCCGAGGTGTGGCGTAAAAAATAATAACTAGGCATTGATAAAGGCTGAGAACTTAAAGGGGCTCCCCAGATACCCGACGTGTAAACTATTTAGATTCACTTTGGCCATCCTCAAGATCGAAGATGAGAGGATTTGTTGAACCAGTTTTCAAGACAGACGACCGAAGATGAAGCACAGTTCAAAAGAATCGAGGAGCGTCCCCAACTTGAAGACCGGTTCAGGGGGCTACTGACGGTGTCCTGGACTAGGGGGTACTCACCACGCCGTCTCCCGATCAGTTGGATTGGGCCGAGGACCCCCATGGCCGTTTGCTCATGGGCCAGTTAGGATAGCCGATGTACACACGAGGAAGATTCCACAAGACTTGGTGATCAAGACAAGGACTCCTCTCCACCGGCATATTCGACTAGGACTCTTGTTATCCTAGGCCTCTGGTACATTATATAAGCCGAGGCCAGGCTAGTCGATAGAGCATCATGACATTACTCATCATACCTCTAGGGTTTAGACCACAACATATGATCTCGAGGTAGATCAACTCTGTAATCATACTCATCGAATACAATCAAAAGCAGCATGTAGGGTATTATCTCTTCGAGAGAGCCCAAAGCTGGGTAAAATCCCGTGTCCATGTTACCATTGATCCTAAGACACGCAGCTTGGGACCCCCTACCCGAGATCTGCCGGTTTTTGACACCGACACTCGGATACAGTGCGGTCCAACAGTTCGGCCTATGAGAGATAGGCCGGCGAACCGAGGACCCCCTAGTCCAGGACTCCATCACTCCTTCCCAGGTTCTGCCTCGAGGTGGCGGCGCTTTGTCCCGAAAGACTTTTTTCTAGGTCAAAACCCTTCATATATCAGAAGATGGGAACCGAAGGCCAGCTTTGGGCCCCACAAGGCATCAGGGTGCGCCCAGGGGGGGCCACGCCCTGTTACCTTGTGGGCAACTGGTGGCCACCCTTTGGCATTTCTTTGCTCCAGTATTTTTTTTATATTCAATAAATAATCTCCATGAAGTTTGAGGTCATTTGGAGCTCTGCAGAATAGGTATCTCTGCTATAATTCTTTTAGGTCCAGAATTCCAGCTGCCGGTAATCTCCCTCTCCATGTAAGTCTTGCAAACTAAGAGAGAAACGGGATTATAACTGCATCATAACATGAAATAATGACCAAATATATATATATATATTAATGACCAAATATATATATATATAATAGCACAAAAATGATGAAATATGGACGTATCAACTCCCCCAAACTTAGACCTCGCTTGTCCTCAAGCCAAAGCCGATCTTGATAATCATGACCACATGTTTAGAGAGAGTGGTGTCGACAAAAACAAAATACTGGCATGATATATGATCATTAACATAGCATCAAATATTTGTCATATAGCTTCTCATAAACAAGTAACAATTCATTTATAACCTTGAAGTACGAAGCATAAACTTTCTTGAAAACAAACAAACTATGTTCTCAGTCATCGAAACAATCACAATTCATCATATTTCCAGCAATAGTCTATGTAAGAGCTTTTGTTTTAGCAAGTCCACATACTCAACCATCATATAGTCTTCTACAATTGCTAACACTCAATGCATATTTTTGGGAACAAACGTTTCCGTTAGACATGTAGGAAGATGGGGGCTTATTGTTTTCACCTCCCAACTCATTTACCTCAAGGATAATGTCAACAATAATAACTCATGATCACCTACATCCAACTAGATATATATATATATAGGGCTAATTTTCTGTACTCTTGGGAGTATGTACTCCTATCTTCAATATACCTCATATACGCATTGATTATACCTCTTTATCATCTCAATATACTTCATTAAATATTCCAAGATACCCCGATGCGAGTTTTGTTGAAAAAATATCATGTGTGACGTACTTTTTGTAATATACCTTTTTCACGTACAAACACCCCCCCCCCCCCCCCCCCCCCCCCCCCCCCCCCCCCCCCCCCCCCCCCCCCCCCCCCCCCCCCCCCCCCCCCCCCCCCCCCCCCCCCCCCCCCCCCCCCCCCCCCCCCCCCCCCCCCCCCCCCCCCCCCCCCCCCCCCCCCCCCCCCCCCCCCCCCCCCCCCCCCCCCCCCCCCCCCCCCCCCCCCCCCCCCCCCCCCCCCCCCCCCCCCCCCCCCCCCCCCCCCCCCCCCCCCCCCCCCCCCCCCCCCCCCCCCCCCCCCCCCCCCCCCCCCCCCCCCCCCCCCCCCCCCCCCCCCCCCCCCCCCCCCCCCCCCCCCCCCCCCCCCCCCCCCCCCCCCCCCCCCCCCCCCCCCCCCCCCCCCCCCCCCCCCCCCCCCCCCCCCCCCCCCCCCCCCCCCCCCCCCCCCCCCCCCCCCCCCCCCCCCCCCCCCCCCCCCCCCCCCCCCCCCCCCCCCCCCCCCCCCCCCCCCCCCCCCCCCCCCCCCCCCCCCCCCCCCCCCCCCCCCCCCCCCCCCCCCCCCCCCCCCCCCCCCCCCCCCCCCCCCCCCCCCCCCCCCCCCCCCCCCCCCCCCCCCCCCCCCCCCCCCCCCCCCCCCCCCCCCCCCCCCCCCCCCCCCCCCCCCCCCCCCCCCCCCCCCCCCCCCCCCCCCCCCCCCCCCCCCCCCCCCCCCCCCCCCCCCCCCCCCCCCCCCCCCCCCCCCCCCCCCCCCCCCCCCCCCCCCCCCCCCCCCCCCCCCCCCCCCCCCCCCCCCCCCCCCCCCCCCCCCCCCCCCCCCCCCCCCCCCCCCCCCCCCCCCCCCCCCCCCCCCCCCCCCCCCCCCCCCCCCCCCCCCCCCCCCCCCCCCCCCCCCCCCCCCCCCCCCCCCCCCCCCCCCCCCCCCCCCCCCCCCCCCCCCCCCCCCCCCCCCCCCCCCCCCCCCCCCCCCCCCCCCCCCCCCCCCCCCCCCCCCCCCCCCCCCCCCCCCCCCCCCCCCCCCCCCCCCCCCCCCCCCCCCCCCCCCCCCCCCCCCCCCCCCCCCCCCCCCCCCCCCCCCCCCCCCCCCCCCCCCCCCCCCCCCCCCCCCCCCCCCCCCCCCCCCCCCCCCCCCCCCCCCCCCCCCCCCCCCCCCCCCCCCCCCCCCCCCCCCCCCCCCCCCCCCCCCCCCCCCCCCCCCCCCCCCCCCCCCCCCCCCCCCCCCCCCCCCCCCCCCCCCCCCCCCCCCCCCCCCCTTTCCAACCGTTGGCTGTCACGTCGCCCCACGTCTCGGGACGCGGTTTTACTGGCACGTCTTGCCAAGGCAGAGATCGTGTTCCCTTATTCACGGGATTCTCATTAATGCAAGCGTGGGTAACCCAACCGTCCCCTGGGTACAACTCTCTGGAGATAGGTAAGTTTCAAGACCCAGGTGGATACGCTTAGTCTTTGGGGTCTTTATATAGGGTCCCAGACTCGTCTTCTTCCTTTGCGCTTGCTTCTTCCTCAACCCTAGCCACCCCAAGTTCCAACCCTCGGGTTCCCATCGCCACCAGCCCTAATCATGTCCGGATCCAGCCGTCAAGGCCGGTGGGTGGCTTCTTCTGTCACAGAGGAGGATATTGCGAAGCTCCGCGCAGCGAGGTATCTGACCTCGGAAATCCTTCATCGGCTTCCCGCACAGGGGCAGGTCGTTCCTACCCCCAAATCCGGCGAGAGGGTAGTGTTTGTGTCCCACTTCCTCCACGGGTTAGGGTTCACGCTTAACCCCTTCATCCGGGGGCTCATGTTCTACTATGGGCTAGACTTTCACGATCTAGCCCCGGACTCTATTCTCCTCATTTCGACATTTATCGTCACGTGTGAGGCCTTCCTCCGGACTCCTTCGCACTTTGGTTTGTGGCTCAAGACCTTTGATGTGAGGCCACAGGTGACAGAGGAGGAGCAGGCAGAGTGCAGTAGCGTCACAATAGGCAAGCTTGCCAGCGCGGTTTGGTTTGAAGGATCTTTCGCCAAGTCTTCCAACCTATGGCAGCAGGGGTGGTTTTATATAAACGAGCCGCAGCGCTCCAAGTGGGCGGCTACGCCTGCGTTCTGACCCGGCCCTCCAATTCAGCTTACTTCATGGATCAATAAGGGACTGGACTGGGGATCCGTCAATGAAGTGCAGACTCTGCAAGGTTGCATCCGAAGCCTTACCGAGAAGGGCATCGGTCTTGTGAACGTCGTTCAAGTAATGCTAGTCCGCCGGACCCTGCCATGTCAGCGGCGGCCTCTCCGTATGTGGGAGTTTAATCCAGAAGGGCGGCGGCCTCTTCAGCACTTCTTCGGCACCACGCATGAAGGAATGTGGAAATTATATTTCGGGGAATGAGAGCAATGGCCGGACACCACCGAGGATGTCGGCCTTGACTGCAATCATCCGGACACTACGGTAAGTACTCAAACTCTGAACACCTTCCATTCAAGCATCTCTTGACAAGATACTGAACAATCCGTCCCTATACAGGACTGGATAAAGAAAGCGATGTTAATCTGGTGTCCGGCGCCCCTTCCCGAAGACTCTACGACCGCCCTGCTGATGAGAATGCTGATTCCCACACCGTACCTGGTGTCTGCAGAGGGGCACGAGAGCGGGGAACCCGAAGGTGATACCCACCCTAAGGACGAGTTAGACGTTGTGTTCGGGGAAACCGAAACTCTTTTGCCCAAGGGCAAAGGTGCGGAGGAAGCTCTCCATGGCAAAAAGAGGGCTACTTCCGAAGATCAGGAGGGGAAGCCTTCCAAGAGGGGAAAAATGCCATCGTCGGGCAGTTTGGGCCTGGCGAGCGATGCTGCCATAAGGCTTTCTGGCGAGGACGAACCTCTGGCCAAACCGTAAGTGGGGCACTTTAAACGTACCTCATTCTTCCCCTATTAGTGAAGTAATCATCCGACATATGCGCATCCACGCAGGTTAACGCCTGGTGTTTCTCAATCGTCCTCCTCCTCGGGAGACCTTCTTCTGGAGATGATGGAGAGTGACACGCCATCTCCGGCTTCTTCGCCCAACAGGGGGGATGATACCGAAGTATCGTCCCGAAGGGCTCCTCCCAATCGTCAAGCAGTGTAGGAAACGAAGAAGGCGTTACCCGAAGGTGGTGCCTCTGTCACCCAGGGTTCGGGAATCAAGGATGACGGCCCTGAACTGTCCGGTTTACAGCCAGAGACGATTCTGGGGGAGAGTAAGCAGATTCCTTCAAAGGAATGCCATACTCCGGTGGCGGTTTCCGAAGACCCCAGAGCACCGAAAATGCTGACAGACATGCTGCGGCGAGCGTCTATTTCAGGGGAGCATCGTGCCTTGATGATTACGGTGGTCGAAAAGGTTCTATCCACAAAAAGTGGATTGAACGAGGCCTTCTCGAGCCTTCTAAGAGGTTTTGAGGTTTGTGATGTAGTTTTGCCAATTGAATAATATTGACAGAATGCACCTGTTGTATATGCAGTAGCCCCTGAGACTCGGATTGGCTTTCGAAGGAAGCGATCGGAGGATCAAAAAGATATGCTCAGTTACTGACCTTGATTTAACTTGGAATACAGGCTGCCTCCCCATCTGTGGCTACCCGAAATACGGAAGTGGCCGAACTGCAGCGAAAGCTGGATATTGCAGGGGATGACATTGCATTGATCAACAGGCGTCTTGACGACTCGCAAGGTATATATTTCGAGCATTCCTTACACCAATGTTCTTGTAATGTAGGCCTGACGCCGAAAAGGGTTTTATATGAAATGTGCATGGTTGCAGATGGTGCTGCCGCCGTTGAAGCTCTTCGGGTGGAGCTAGCCCGGGCCAAGGAGCAGGCTCGGTGTAGTGATGCGGTTGGCAAGAAGGCATCGGCTGATCTAAGAGCTAAACAAGCAGCTCGGTGCCGAAGTGAGGAGAAAATATCCGCACTGGCGCTTGAATTGAAGAATACTGCCAGCCGCTGTGAATTCCTTGAGAAGGATAATAAAGCCAAAATGGCTGAACTTGATAAGGCCGTACGAGAGGCGAGTGAAGCTCGGTCTGAATCTAGGGCAGCTCGTGAAGAGATTCGGTAGGCTAAGGAGATAGCGGCCGGTAAGCCCTTTTTGCTTTAGACTAAGTTTGGCAATCCGGACTATGCTCAGCTAAACCAGGTCTGGAGTTCTCCGGCCGAATTTTTGGACTTGCCGAAGAGTTCTTCCGATGCGGTGCAATTTTACCGAGCGCAAGAGGGGTATGCAACGGAGAAGCTTTTCTGGTCACAATTTGGCGCATCAAAGCGCCCTCTGTTGCTAAATGAACAGATGTCCCAATGGGTCGAGCTTCATAGGATATCCGGCGACGCCATGAAAAATGTCATAATCCGGTTGTGGCTGAGTGAGCCTGTTCCCAAGAGCTATTTTGGCCTGGTGCGGCGTCTTGTTGATGTGGTGCCGCGTATCGATGCTGCGAAGCGGTCGGCATGCATTGAGGGTGCACGGATGGCCTTTGCCCGAGTCAAGACATTCTGGGGGGAGATGAAGGCCGTCGATGTTGCGGCGAAGAGTCCGCCCAAGGGCAAGGACCATAATGAGCCGGAGCATTATTTTGAAGACGTCCTGGAAGCCGCCCGCCTGATAGAGGGTCAATGCTCGAAGAACATAATGTTCGAGTGAGGTGTATTAGAATTGTAAAAGACAATGTTATAATTGATCTATTTTATGTTTTTGCTCCGAAGCTTGAATTCCTCCTGTGCAGCCGTTTTAATATAATCTGAAAGTTTTCCAGTCGTCGGCTTCAGCCCCCTCGTAGGAAGTACGGGGGTGTTCGGAAAAGCATTTAATCACTCTTTATCCAACGTCTTGGTCCGTAAAGAAGGTGATAATGCAGCGAACCAGGCAATCGGACTATAAGGCATTAACACTTTCACTTAGCCATAGGAGTTTTATGGTAGGGCTACGACATAGCCCCTGTTATGTATGCGGCGTATAATGCCTTGCATATTTGATCTGAAAAAGATCCCTCGTGTGACACGAAGAATCGCTAAGGATTCCAAGAAGTCGTCAAGTGGTTGATCAGCTCTCGCCGCATCATGACAGTCAGTTTTCGGCTTTCTCTACTGAGGTGCTCATCCGGTTTAGACCAGGGCACAATCGCAGTAGTTCTCCCTTTACTACCCTAGCCGATAGAGCGGAACGTAGGGTAGCAAGCACAGGAGCCGGGCAACCCAACTATTGACCCAAGACAATGATTCGGAGCTGATGCATATAAGGCCAAACTTGCGACGCTGAAGTACGCTATAGAGCTGTTTGGACTTTTGCTGGCAACTCTTTCGTTCCCATACCGAGCCCCTGGCAGGGTATGCCGAGGTGCATCTGTAACGCAGCCATTGAGGCCGTACTCATTGTTGCAAGAGTATGAAAGATTAGTTCGGACGAGGTTTACTGGGAGCGGAGCAATACGCCAATGACGAATTTAAAAATAATAAAAAAGAAACCACAAGCCCGGCTATTTGACATGCTCGGGGTCGGGTACAGAGGAAAAAAAGGCTTAGTACAGGCTCGGAATAAAGAGTGCGGTCTACAAAATGTTATTTTGGACCTCCTGTCGCACGTCTGCGCCGCCCGTCCTCGGGGAGGGGAATCCTTAACGGAAGTAGCCCCTTAGGTGAGTGTACGGATCCGAACTCCGATAGAGTCCGTTGTATATGCTGTCGTGTTGGTCACCTGTTCTTAAGAAATGTTACAGAAAAATAAGAAAAATGGATAAGAACGTTATGGGGATTCTTGCAGGGTTGTCCATATTGTGCCTCTGCCGATGCCCATGGTATCTTTAGTGCGTAGTGATGTACGCGTGATGTGAATCTCGCCGGTATGGTAGGTGGGTGGCGGAAGCCGAACTGCTATTTCCGTTCCGGGAGTGGTCGAACTTCGGAGGGAAACTGCTTCTGGCCCTTGATATTCGGCTGGCGAGCCGCTCCGTCGTCTTTATCGCATGGTGGCCTCCTCCCCTTGCTATCGGTGTTGAGCTTGCATGCCTGCTTGAGGACCCAACAGTTTCTGTTGGTATGGTTAGTCGGCTTATCAGGATGACCGTGAATCTGACAAGGTCGGTCCAATATTCTGTCAAGGGTGGATGATCCATCCTGGTTTACCTTTAGTGGCTTCTTCCGTCGACCGGGTTTTGGATTGTGAAATCCGGCGTTGACCGCTGTGTCGCGCAATCCTTCAGTATTATTGTGACTGTTGTGTTCGGTTCGTCGTGGCTTACCGTTGCCGTCTCGAATTTCGGAAGTGCCCGAGTCACTGGTGTTGTTGCTCTTACGAGCGAGCCAGTTGTCTTCTCCCGCACAAAAGCGGGTCATCAGAGCGGTAAGGGCTGTCATGGATTTGGGTCCTTCCTGGCCGAGGTGACGCGCTAGCCATTCATTCCGGATGCCATGTTTGAAGGCTGCGAGGGCTTCTTCATCCAGACAGTCGACAATTTGGTTCGTTTTGACTAAGAACCTAGTCCAGAGCTCCCTGGCTGACTCGCCGGGCTTCTGGACAATATGACCTAAGTCATCGGCATCTAGTGGCCGGACATATGTTCCTTGGAAGTTGTCTCGAAAGGCGTCTTCCAAGTCTTCCCAGCTACCAATAGAATTTTCTGGTAAACTGTTTAGCCAGTACCGGGCTGGCCCTTTAAGCTTGAGAGGTATGTATTTAATGGCATGAAGGTCGTCTCCACGAGCCATGTGGATATGGAGGAGGTAATCCTCGATCCATACCTCGGGATCTGTTGTTCCATCGTATGATTCGATGTTAATGGGTTCAAACCCGTCTGGAAATTCATGCTCCATTACCTCGTCGGTGAAGCAGAGAGGGTGTGCGGCTCCTCTATGTTGAGCCACACTATGAAGCACCTCCGGCGGACTCTGTTTACGGAGTTCGAACCGAGCGTGGTCGGCTCTGTTGTGTCCGAATAGGTGACCATCATTCCCGTTCGGGGCATGTCCCCGTGATCTGTGTGTTGACTTCGTGTGTCCTGTTCTACCTTCCAGGTCCTGTTGAATGTCGCGAGTGTTCCCCCGAGCTGTGTTGTTCTTGTTTTGACGGCCGGATGGGTTGGTATGATGCTCTGCTTGGGCTGCTGCTTTGTCTGGACCGAACTGTGGTCGGCCTACAGCCTTATTCGATGGTGGTGTGGGCTCCAACGCCCTGCCATCGTATTGAGGGGGCCACCTGCTGTTGGGGTGGCTCTTGTCTGGGCCAATAAGGCCATATTCTTCGGCGGCCAAGACCTCGGTCCATCTATCATTGAGCAAATCTTGGCTCGCTTGAAGCTGCAGCTGCTTCTTTCTTAGGCTTCTTGCAGTGGCTATGAGCTGGCGTTTAAAGTGCTCCTGCTCGAGAGGTTCCTTAGGCACGATAAAATCCTCGTTGTCGAGGATCTCCTCATGCTCGGAGAGTGGGAGATAATTGCTATCCTCTGAGTCTCCATATGTTGCCTATTCATCAGGGCTGTCTTGCCCGCTTCCTGTTCGAATCCTACCTCAACAGGGTCTTCATCGTCCGGAGTGTTGTCTTCTCTTGAGCGTCGTGACTTGGAGCGGCGCAAGGCGCGCCGGTGTTCGGACTGTGCACCAGGAGGTTTATCCTCAACTGGGTCCTCCTTGTCATCGTCGAAAGCGTCGTTGGGTGTGTCTATCATACACACGTTGTACCATGTAGTGGTCATCCCGCGTCTAGCGGGTAGTGAGTTCTGGCCTTGCCCCTCATCGTCGTCCGTACCGTCGATGTCTTCGGGGCCGAGGTCAAGCGTGTTGGTTGGGTCTTCGACGGTGGCTATGAAGTGGGTGGCGGGTGGGAAGCAAAATTCTCCATCATCAGCCATAAGTTCGAGCCGAACATAGTTCGATGGCGAGTCGCCTACCAGAGATAGGTTTTTTAGTGAGTTTAGTACATCGCCCATGGGCGAGTGTTGGAAGACGTCTGCGGCGCTGAACTTGAAGATCGATAACCAATCGAGTTCGGCATCTGCAGACTCACAGGGTTCGGAACCTGGCGCTGGGGATGAACCCGGGGTTCCGCTGATGCGGACATCATACGCAGTAGAATCTGTGTGCGGCTCCAACGCCGCGGAATCGGTAGACCCCATGATGGGGTTGAGCTTCCCATCCTGGGACGACTTGATCTGCTCCGGATCTAAGGCTAGAGTTGCTGCAGGAGCTATCTCCTGGATGCGGCATGATGATAGGTTTAAGCCATGTCCATCGAGGCGGCGGGGAGCGATTGCCGCGGTCTCGAATCCGTCGAAGATCAAGTCTCCACGGACGTCCGCAACGTAGTTCAAGCTTCTGAATCTGACCTGATGGCCAGGGGCATAGCTGTCGATCTGCTCCAGATGGCCAAGCGAGTTGGCCCGCAGTACGATGCCGCCGAACACGAAGATCTGTCCGGGGAGAAAGGTTTCTCCCTGGACAACGTCATCATCGATGATTGAAGGGGCCATCGAACCTTTTGTCGACGGCATAGTGGAACTCTCAATGAAAGCACCAATGTCGGTGTCAAAACCGGCGGATCTCGGGTAGGGGGTCCCGAACTGTGCGTCTAGGATCGATGGTAACAGGAGACGGGGGACATGATGTTTACCCAGGTTCGGGCCCTCTCTATGGAGGTAATACCCTACTTCCTGCTTGATTGATCTTGATGAATATGAGAGTTACAAGAGTTGATCTACCACGAGATCATAATGGCTAAACCCTAGAAATCTAGCCTATGTGAATATGGTAATGAATGTATATGCTTTCCGGACTAACCCCTCCGGTTTATATAGACACCGGGGGGATCTAGGGTTTACATGGAGTCGGTTACATAAGAAGGAATCTTCATAGTTGGTCGCCAAGCTTGCCCTCCACGCCAAGTAGAGTCCAATCCGGACACGGTGCAGTCTTCGGCCCTCATGTCTTCACAGCCCATCAGTCCGGCCCATGGATAACAGGCCGGACGCCCGAGGACCCCTTAGTCCAGGACTCCCTCATTGGGATTTCCTAGAAGAGGTGGGGATGATGCAGTATAGTAGAGATAAGTATTTCCCCCAGTTATGAAACCAAGGCTATCAATCCAGTAGGAGAAGCAAGCAACACTATGTAAACAACACCTTCACACAAACAACAAATACTTGGAACCCAACACTATGGGCAAGATTAAATTGTATAGGTTTTGATAGATAGATCTGACAAAAATACAAAATAAAATAAATAAAAGGAAATTGCAGCAAGGTATTTTTGGTTTTAATATATGATAGAAAATAGACTCGGGGGCCATAGTTTTCACTAGAGAGGCTTCTCTCGAGAAAATAGCATACGGTGGGTAGACAAATTACGGTTGGGAAATTGACAGAAAAGCAAATAATTATGATGATATCCAAGGCAATGATCATGTATATAGGCATCACGTCCAAGATTAGTAGACCGAAACGATTCTGCATCTACTACTATTACTCCACACATCTACTACTAGCATGCATGTAGTGCATTAAGTTCATGAAAGAACGGAGTAATGCCTTAAGCAATATGACATGATGTAGACAAGAAAAACTCATGTATGAATAAACCCTATCTTGTTACCCTTAATAGCAACGATACATGTGTGTCATGTCTCTTTCGTTCAATGAGACAGAGCACCGTAAGATCGAACCCATCACAAAGCACCTCTTCCCATGGCAAGATAAATCAATCTAGTTGGCCAAACCAAACCAATAGATCGGAGAAGAAATACGAGGCTATAACAATCATGCATAAAAGAGTTCAGAGAAAACTCAAATAATATTCATGGATAGATCTGATCATAAACTCACAATTCACTGGATCCCAACAAACACACCGCAAAAAGTTAGTACATTAAATAGATCTCCAAGAACACTAACGAGAACATTGTATTTAAGATCAAACAGAGAGAAGAAGCCATCTAGCTACTAACTATGGACCCATAGGTCAGTGGTAAACTACTCACGCATCATCGGAGGGGAAACAAGGATGATGAAGAACCCCTTCATGATCGTTTCGCCCTCCGGCAGAGTGCCAGGAAAGGCCTCTAGATTGATCTCATGGTTCCAGAACTTGCGGCGGCGGGAAAAGTATTTCGTGGACTCCCCTAAGGGTTTTAGTATTTTAGAGTATTTGTAGAGGCGGAGGTAGGTCAAAACAATGCTCGTGGGCCCCACTACCTACCAGGGCACGCTAGAGGCCCTCGGTGTGCCCTGGTGCTTAGTGGGCCCCTCTTTCATCTTCTCGTGGGCTAGAAGCTCTCTGGGTCTCTTATTGCTAGAAAAAATCTCCAAAAAGTTTCGTGCCATTTGGAGTTCGTTTGGTAGTGATATTCTGCAAAGTCAAAAACAAGCAAAAAAAAACAACAACTGGGACTGGACACTAAGTTAATAGGTTAGTCCCAAAAAATGATATAAAGTTGCTTGTAAATGTATATAAAACATCCAAGATTGATAATATAAAAGCATGGAACAATCAAAATTTATAGATACGTTGGAGACGTATCAGCATCCCCAAGCTTAATTCCTGCTTGTCCTCGAGTAGGTAAATGATAAAAACAGAATTTTTGAACTGGAATGCTGCCTAACATATTCATCATATATTATTTTCTTTGTAGCATGGACGTTTGTACTTGAATGATTCAAAGCAATAGTCTATAATTTGACATGAAGACATCAATATTCAAGCATGTCAATAGGCAACTATGTCTTTCAAAATATCAATGCTAAAGAAAGTTATCCCTAGCCCATTATGCTCAATCATTGATCCATTCATGAAACACACTCAAATATTAACTACACCCAATACACAAGTATGACAAGAGTGTTCCCTAGTTGGTACTTTGTAAGAGAAGATGGAGACTCAACATAAAAATAAAAATTCCATAAAAAGTAAACATGTAGGCCCTTCCCGGAGGGAAGCAGAGATTTGTAGAGGTGCTAGAGCTCATAGCTTAAACCGAGAGATAAAATTTGTTTTGAGAGGCATGCTTTTCATGTCAACAAAAGCGACCGAGAATTCCCAATATCTTCTATGCTAGAAAAATTATAGGCGGTTCCCAATCAAAAAGTAAAGTTTGTTTCCTTTCCACCATTCTTTCACAATCCATGGCTAGGCGTATCCACGGGTGCCTTCAATACCAACACTTTCCAAGTAATTTATTATCATAGTATTTTTTCATTTTAGGATTGGGCATTCCTATTAATTACCCGCCACACTCTCGTGCAATGACAAGTGAATAAGCACTCATCGTGAGAATAAAATACCTAGCATGGAAAATATTGGCCACCCCCTGACGCTTCATGAGTGGTACGGGCACACAAAAAGGAAATTCTTTTTGAAAATTAGAGTTGGCACATACAAATTTACTTGGAACGGCACAAAAATACCACATATAGGTAGGTATGGTGGACTCATTTGGCAGAACTTTGAGTTTAAGGAGTTGGATGCACACGCAGTATTCCCGCTTAGTACAAGTGAAGGCTAGCAAATAGATTGAGAATCAACCAACCATAAAATGAAAATGGTCATAAATGCGCATTGAACATAATTAACACCGAATAATGCACCACAAGGAGGATATTACATAACTATTGACTTTACGTGCATGCATAGGGAATACAAACCTTGACACCAATATTCTTACTAAAGCATAATTACTCATTAGCATGACTCACATATCACTATCTCCATACCGCAAAACTATTGCAAGGAATCAAGTTTATAATATCCAATGATCTTTATGAAAGTTTTTATTTTATCCCCCTTGGATATCTATCACTTCGGGACCAAATTCATATCTCGTGCAAATTACCATTACTATTCTTAAATATCAAAAAATCTAAGTGAAGCAGGAGAGCATAAATATTTCTTCAAAAAAAGTCAACTCTCAAAATAATATAAGTGAAGCACGAGAGCATATTTCTTTAAAATATAACCACCGCCATGCTGAAAAAGATATAAGTGAAGTACTAGAGCAACTCCCTAGCTCAAAAGATTTAATTGAAGCACATAGAGTATTCTAGCAAATCATGATATGCGGGTGTCTCTCTCAAACTAGTGTGGTCAGAAAGGATGATTGTGACAAACTAAAAAGCAAACAAAGCAAAGACTCATATAATACAAGACGCTCCAAGCAAAACTCATGATATGTGATGAATAAAAACATAGCTCCAAGTAAAATTACCGATGGTCGTTAGAAGAAAGAGGGGATGTGTTCCGGGGCATCCCCAAGCTTAGGTTCTTGCCACTCCTTATTCTTTCATCCATCGCGATCTCACCCAAAACTTGAAAACTTCAATCACACAAAACTTAACAAAACCTTCGTGAGATCCGTTTGTATAATAAAGCAAATCACCACTTTAAGTAATGTTGCAAACCCATTCATATTTTATTATTTCATTATATCTATTGTATTCTAACTTTACCATGGCTTATACCCCCCCGATACAATCCATAGATTCATCAAAATAAGCACACAGTGCAACGAAAACAGAATCTGTAAAAAACAGAACAGTCTGTAGTAATGTGAACTTTGACCATACTTCTGTAACTCCAAAAAACCTAAAACTTAGGACAACATGCGCAATTTGTATATAAATCATGTGTAAAAAATTTAGAATTTGATCACGCTCCAGCAAATTTTAGCAATTCTGCTACTTTTTTCAGGAATACACAAAGATTGCGTATCATTTTATTGATAAAAGAAGATAGAATGAGTACATGAGGTGGTACAACACATGGCACGAACGCAAGGGGCGTGAAAATGGTGCCCGAAGCGTGAAGATGAGAGATGCTCGATCCAAACAAAGAAGAACACAGCTAAACTCTCCGACCAGAGAAACTATCCAGCTAACAACCAAGCTACCAACATCTCCAAAAGATGCACCGAGGACGCCAGGAGCAAAACAAGACAACGCCTTCATGAAGGAGAACGACACCGAGACGATGTTGTTGTCCGGTCCGGAAAACCAGGCCTAGGGTTTCCCCTGAAGCTCGAAGAGGGGCACAAAGATGGCCATGCAACACCTTCAAGAAGGGCACGAAATCCACGGATGTCGCCGCTGCCGGCGTAAGCTGCGGTGATTTCGCCCTGGCAAAATTCGGAGCAATCTCAAGCCGTGGGAGCATAGATGAGGCAGTCAGGCCAACGCCGGAGTGGCGACTACGGGAAGGGGACCGCACCCAACACCAAGGAGGCACCGGGTGCCCTGGACGCGTGAGCTTCGGAGGAGGACGAGGATGCGTGGCTGAGCGGAGTAAAAGGTGGCGGGGATGCGATGCTGGCCGGAGCCCCGGACGAGCCATGATCTGGAAGGGAGCGCAGATCCAGGCCATCGGGACTGGAGCAGCAGGGACACCAGCGTGCCTAAGGAGCCAAAAGGGGATGCAGCTCCCGAAGCGTGCCGGACGCGAAGATGCGCCAGGATGGACATCCAACCAAGGTACCGACGGGTTGGTGGTGAAGCGGAGATAACGAGGAGCCAGTGAGGCAAGGGAGCCGGAAAGCGCAGCTCCGAGGTCAAGCCGGGTCCGAAGCCACGCCGGCAGCCAGGAGCACAGGAAGAGGCGCAGGCCCATGGACACCAGGCTAAAGCCGCTCCTGCCAGGTGGAAGATAGGGGTACTCGCGCACAACCAAAATCCGGACGAAGCGCAGCAAAAAGCCGTCACCGCCGGCGCAGCTAGCCACCTCCAAGACTGCCCCGCGAGGAGGCCATCTCGGAGCTCAAAGGGAGGGGGACACAGTTGGCAGGGCGTGCCCGGCCACCATGGGGCCAGCTGGAGAGCACCATAGCCAGCCGGGGGGGACCCCCAGATCGGATCTGGGGCCGGACAGAGCTGCCACAGGAAGTTGTGGTCCGGGGGAGGGGAGGGGGCCACCAGCGCCGCCAACGACCCTGAGTCGGGGGGGGGACGTATGCACTGCGGGTGGAGGCCGCCGCCGCCGCAGGAACCAGATCAGGGGAGGGGCGGAGGGAGGGCTGGTGGAGTAGAAAGGCCCCACCGCCGCCAACCCAGGGCCCGGTGCGGCTTTGCCGACCGGCCCTCCAGCGGCGGCAACGCGGGGATGGGTGGGAGGAGGGGGCTGAGCTGGCGGTGGCTGGGATCTCCCATGAGTCGCCCGGCACGGGCGACGCAGGCGTCAGGGGTCAGACTGGTCCAATTCTGCTACTGGACGCAAAAGATTCTTTTAATGCACAGAATCAAATCAACTATCACCGAAATCATCCCAAAGGCTTTATTTGGCACAAACACTAACTAAAACACAATCATAATAGTAGCATAATTGTATATTTATTGAAAAATAGAAAGGAAAAAAATAAAAGATAACTATTAGGTTGCCTCCCAACTAGCGCTATTGTTTTACGGCCCTACCTAGGTATAATAATGCATAGTTTCAAGTGTTGTCATCTTTGGTGTCCAATTCCAATTACACAACCATAATTCCTCAGAGTTATAGCATATATATTTTTAATAATCACACTCCTAGGAACAAAATAAAGTGACTTATTTTTATATATTGGTTCCTTAATTAAATCAACAAAATTGGGGCAAACTCTAATCATTTTAAGATCTTCGTTATTATTACTAGTCGTGGCACCCTTGTTTTTAGGAACATGAATAAACTTTTATTTCTTGCTAGGATGAGGTTTTTCAATAGTTTTGACAGAAGAAAAAGTAGAACCCAAATTATTAATAATTTCTTCCAACTTATCGATCCTAGCGGGACTTTGTTCTACTCTTTCATTAATTATTGGTTCTTTCTCCTTTAGCATCTTTAGAGCAATTCCGACCTTTGATCCAAATTGAGTGACATGGTTATCAATCTTTTTATCCAGATTATCAATATGCTCTATGGTAGGCATCTTCTTTTCAATAGCAGCTAACCTTTCCATAACATGCTCCAAAGTTAAAACCATTTCATTAACAGTGATAGATGGTGATCCCACTAGATTTCCCATAGAATTGAAAGCACCCATTGAGGGACACTGATGTCGCTTGAGACTGCGTCGGTATTTCCCCAAAGAGGAAGGGATGATGCAGCATAGCTACGGTAGGTATTTCCCTCAGTTGTGAAACAAAGATATCAATCCAGTAGGAGAACCAAGCAACACTATGTAAACGGTACCTGCACACAAAGAATAAATACTTGCAACTCGACGCGTAAGAGGGGTTGTCAATGCCTCCATGCTAAAAAGATAGATAATTTTGTGGTAGATTGGATAGATAGATAGCTATCGATAAAACGCGAAATAAAAGATGCAAATAAAAAGTGCAGCAAGGTATTTTTGGGTTTTTGGAATAATAGATCTAAAAATAAAAGTGGCAAATAATAGATCGGAAATCAAATATGATAAAGAATAGACCCGGGGGCCGTAGATTTCACTAGTGGCTTCTCTCAAGAAATAGCACACGGTGGGTAAACAAATTACTGTTGGAAAATTGATAGAAAATCAAATAATTATGACGATATCAAGGCAATATATAGGCATCACGTCCAACATTAGTAGACCGACTCCTGCCTGCATCTACTACTATTACTCCACACATCGACCGCTATCCAACATGCATCTAGTGTATTAAGTTCATGGAGAAATGGAGTAATGCAATAGGAACGATGACATGATGTTGACGAGATCTATTCATGTAGGAATAGCCCCCATCTTGTTATCCATAATAGCAACGATACATGTGTGTCTTGTTGCCCCTTCTGTCACTAGGAAAGAACACCGCAATATCAAACCCATCACAAAGCACCTCTTCCCATGGCAAGAAAAATCGATCTAGTTGGCCTAACTAAACCAAAGATTCGAAGAAGAAATACGAGGATATAAATAATCATGCATATAAGAGATCCAAGAAGACTCAAATAATATTCATGGATAGAAGATCTGATCATAAACTCAAACTTCATCGGATCCCAACAAACACACTGCAAAAAGTCATTACATCAAATAGATCTCCAAGAGACCATTGTATTGAGAATCAAAAGGGAGAGAGGAAGCCATCTAGCTACTGCCTACGGATCTGTAGGTCTATGGTGGACAACTCACGCATCATCGAATTTGTAACTTGTTTAAACTTGTTTTGGCTATAACTTAAGTTTTATAATTCCGATTTAATTGATTCTTTTTGCAAATCGAAGCTCTTGATCTAAACTTTCTGTTAAGAACTAATCCACATAATTTTAATACTGTTGAAAATTCTTTTCTGTTCGCAAGAGTTATTTGCCTGTTTTCCAAGTTTTCCGAGATCTTTTCTTTGAAATTTATGTTTGAGTGCTTATGTATGTAATTGCTTGCTTACGATAGATTAATCGGAGTGTGACGAGTAGGACTATCAGGAATTATGAGTGTGAAGAATCTTCATCAACAATACAAGGCAAGTTCACACTTTGATCATACTCTTCCTATACCAAGTTTTACTTGCATTAGATACACTCTCAAAGATTGCATGAGTAGGATTGGGAATTGGGGCATTGCTATCTAGTTGATGAGGTAGGAACCTATGATCCTTGAAACACCCCGGGAATATTCGTTGTGTTATATATTGCTTAGCCATGCTTGTAGACGTGGATTGGTATGTGAGATTCATGAAAGTTGCGAGAGTTATAATAATTAAGGGTAACTTTCAGGTGGCAACATTAACACACATCTGGGTGGAATGGTTGGGGCACCCTGGAGAACCCAGTGGTTTGCCCGGGCACCTGGAGAACCTAGTGCTTGCCCAAGGGGATCCCGGAGTACCTGTGCGATCACCCTATGGAATGCCACCCATGCTCAAAGGGATCATAAGATTATTCATGCTAGAAACTTTCGTGTGGAGCCACAAGCCATTATGGGCTTTGGCATAGTTGAGTAAGTTGTGTGACCTTTTTCAGTGGTAGACTAGCAGATGTTGGGGAAAGTAGGTGTAACTGTCTACCCAGAGTAAAGAGTTAATGCTTCAGAAGGACTTTGTCTCGATCATCCGGTTCTCAAACATCAGGCAGTGCGAGAAATCGAACGGAGGAGATCTAGTCTTGTGGGGAAAAGTGCGCAAACCTCTGTAGAGTGTACAAACAAATCATGATTAGCCGTGTCTCCGGTTATGGACATCTTTGAGTATCTGGTATTTGAATTATTGGTTGATCTCATCACTCTATTTGATGAAATTGTTGGGTTATTAATGATTTGGTGATTTTTGGGATTGAGTTTGGGTTACCTTCTCAATATGGGTAATTCAACTTAGTAGTAAATAAAAATTTATTCCTTTGTTGTAGGGGAAAATAGCTTTATGCAAAATTAAACTTAGAGCCTCCACCAGCCAAATATGCATATAGAGATAGACATTCTCATTATTATTCTATGGTGTGAAATTGCCAGTACATTCAATGTACTGACCTACATGGCTGCAATGTCTCATGTTACAGGAAACTTATGACGAGTAAGCGATACGTTAGGGTTACGATATCTACACTCAACTTTGCCATTGGTGTTGTTGGGAATCCACAACCTTGTTGTTACTTATGCTATATGGATTGAGGTAATAGTATTTACGTTACATTATACATGTGATTTACCTCTGTTATAAATCCTCGAGTACTGTGTGTGTCAGCATACCGATCCAGGGATGGCACCTAAGCACAGAGACTTGATCCATTTGGGTCGGGTCGCTACAAGATAGTATCAGAGCACATGTTGACTATAGGACGTGACCCCTGGAAACTGGCAACCCATAGGAAGGATTTTCTCAAAAACTTTATTTTCAAAAGAGATCCCTTAACTCTCATCTTTTCTAAGCTATTTCCTCTCATCTCAAGTAGTTAGACTATACCCCTTTCCCTTTTTGACCACGCAAAGATTCAACTGATGAGACGACTCCAAGAAGTACAAGATATCAGACAACTAAGACCACTTTGGAATAAAGAGGATTTTACCGTGCATTATAATAATGGAAACTACAACGGTTGAAGACTCTGAAGACTAGGAGAAATTAATGGCTCTTAAGAATTTCCAGATTTGTATGACCTAGGAAGGCTACCCTTATGGAACTTGTCAGACTATTAAAGCTGATAATACCCGAGATCAAGGTGTGTCGGAGAAAGACCAAAACATGGAGCGTTAAACTCAAAGTTTTTGTCAAGAAAACCCTAAGGCAGGAGATATCAACTATGGAATGATAGCTCATGGCAATGACATGGGCATAGACATGGCTATCCATGATGTTATCGCCCGCCTATGCTATTGTCACCGTGCTGAGTTAAGCATGCATTTCTTCGGAAGGATTGGATGACAAAAGGGCTAATGGAGCACCTAATCAGCAAAAGATGAAGTTTTAACCTTCACTGGTGTATCGCCAGGATCTGGAGTATTACATCAAGAATTTTAAGATGGACCTTCAGGAAGCCGTATTTGACAAGGAAGCATTTCGTGAAGAACTCAAGACCTAGAAGCTGAAAGTAGCCAAGCTGGAGGAGCAAAACCTCGAGATACCAGAGATTCATCAGGAACTAAAGGAGTGTAGGACCATGGTTCATGCCAAGGAGGCTGAAACCCAGAAGTTTGGAACGCAGCTCCAGAATATTAAAGGACGTCACGACAGTCTTCGCGTCAACAGAAATGACCTGGCAGAAGAACTTCAGAAGATCAGCAAGCACGGTCAGAAGAATACCAAACCCCTGTTATATACTTACGTTAGATGCGATGATTGTGAGCTGTCATTTGTTTTATGTTTTTCTGACAGCCACAAAATAAAATATGTCTCTGCAAAACTATTGTTTGTATTGTGTGTATCCCTCTCTATCTCTCTTATCTCACCCCAAAACCCTTGGAACCAATAGAGGATGAATGGAGATGAACTCATATTTTCTGGACCGATGACTCAATTGGACATGGACCAATGGATTCAGAGCATGGAAGATCACATGAAGAATAACACTATAGCTGGAAAGTATATGGCCCAGCATGCTCTTCAGAGCTTTGAAAGAGGTGCTGCTACTTGGTGGAGGATGTACCAAACCATCAATGGATGGCAAAGAGTAACCACTTGGGAAGAATTTAAGTTGACTCTTCTAAAGTCTCGTCTTGTGTCCCCGAAATTGAAGCCTTATGGAAATGATATGAAGAAACCTTGTACATGCAAGCTCTGTGGAGAAATAGGACACAACCATAAAGAACACAAGGATGAGTGCCCTCATTGTGAAGAAATTCACCCAGCTGAAGAATGCCCAACTAGGCAGATTACTTGTTTCTTGTGTGAAGGGACTACCCACTACCCTGCTCAGTGTCACATTTACCCCATAGTACAACGAACCATCCAGCAGAAGAAAGAAGCAATGAAAGGAGCCCTCGTGGAAATTTTAGAAGAACATGTGATGAAGGAAGAGGTGGAGGACACACCCGAAGAAGACCCAATTATACCCTGCACAAAGTCATGCTATTCATGTGGAGAAGAAGGACACATCTCACAGAATTGTTTGAAGGGGGATCTAGTAGCATTCCCGACAGTGGAAGTAGAGTATGACCCATAGGAAATAGAAGCCCTGATTGGCACGGAAAAGTCCAGGAAGAGAAATAGATTGGATTCCAGGAACAACCCAATTTCTGCAAAGAAGGACCTGAGTCATATCACATGTTTCAGGTGTAAAGATTCAGGGCACTACTTCAGCGGTTGCCCAAAAAGGAAGCCGAGGATCCAAGGAGGCTATGTAATCACAAGGAAACCTCGAGACTCGTCATAAGTAATATGTTCCGCTGTAATGAAGCAGGGCACTTTGCCAGAGATTGTCCCAATGAGGATATTCGTGTTAAATAGTTGAGTCTGTGAGAAATATAGTAGTAGTAGTGGGAACATTTCCTTTATATTGAGGTGTTGAGTTGAGGAAGGTAATGGAAATGCAGGAGATTGTAATAATTTGAGAATCTATAAAGTTAGCATCGTTGGTACTGATTTGGATTTTATGAGTTGTTACTCTATGAAGAAAGATTTTGACCATTTTCGAGGTTATGAGAAATATGGTCTATGGAAGAATTTGTGCATTTCAAGGGTGGTATTACCTTGTGAGGACACTTGACCCCTGGGAAAGATAATGTTAGTCCACGGAGTTGACTTCGGACAAAGTAAGTACGAGTTTTATCTCGATATGTTGGATACCCCAAGAATATGAAGGGATGAAGTACTATTGGATATAAAGGAGGTATAATGTTGATAATATGGAGCAGTTGTAACCCCAGGATGAGTTGAAGCTATAAATGTGATGAGGTGAGCCCATAACCCACAGGCCCCAGGACCTCTCAGGAAGCAAGCACACTCTTGCTGAAGGAGAAAAACCCTGGAAGGGGTTATGCCTTTATCAACAGACAATCTTATAGGAGTAACGCAAAACCTGAGAGTTGTGAAGAAATGATAGATGTTTGTTTGGCTTGCAGAATCCATGGATTTATCCGAACTCAGTTCGTTGACAAGAGAAATTCTACAATGTTTTGAGGATGACCGAGTGTTAGAATGCGAGATTTGCTAAACCATGTACAAGGTAATGATTTGGGTGCGGGATGGATTGATCACCATACCGACTTACTCTTATTATTCGCCTTGCTATATGGGATGGTAAATCTGAGTGACTTACCCATAACAAAGCGACAATGATCAAAACCTTGTTTAAACCTTAGAATGGTATGACAATTTTTTCCCTTGTACAAGGTAGTTGTTGCCAATCGTAGGTCATACGATGAGAATGAAGCCCAGGCCCATTTCTTGCAGGAGAAACCATAAATTGTTGACCACCATGAGAGATCGATAGTTGTTTAGTATTAGCGCCAGACCTGTCAGCTAAGAAGACCCAGTCATAGAAGAACCGTACCAAGATGAAAGGAAAAATAATTGAGGAAAAAGGTTATGACACTACTGGAAGAGCCAGAGTAGGAATTTTCCCGAGAATCTGAGAAGATCGACACTGCCAACGATAAGAAAGGAGTGTATGAGTTTTGATGGAACCGTAACCATGCTTCTAATGGTGGTAGCACACCAGACCCCTGTGACGATCAATGGATTTTGAGAAGACCCCGAACCCAACCTAATTCTTGCTAGCCTCTCCGAATCTCGAGGGCGAGATTCATTTTAAGGGTGGTAGGTTTGTAACATCCCAAAATTCTAAATTTTGGAATGTTATATTAAATAAATAGTTTTGATTGATTGTTTGATTGTGGTGTGGTTGCTTGTGTGAAATTGGTTGAAATTTGAAACTTTTTGAAAGTTAAATGAGAGGGAATAAAAGGACTTTCCCAAAACTTTCACCTTGCATTTGTGATCTCCATGGATCCAAATTCATTTCATCACAAAACCCTAGAGAGAAGATGATATGACTTCTTCCATTTAATTAAATGAAAAAGGGTTTTGAAAAGATTTGAATTCCATTTGGAAATATTTCAAATTCAGAAACTTTATGCAACTCAATGAGTTTCATGAGAGAAGATAACGTGGCTTCTTCAAATGCTAAGAAAGAGAGTTGGAAGTTTCAAAGAATCAAATTGAAAGTCCCTTTGAAGTTATTTTGAAACCCATTTTCAATTTGGAGTTATTTGGTTCTTATTCAAATTATTTTTCTTCAAAAATAAAATATGTGGAAAATAGGGTAAAATGATTCCCTACATTAGAAAATTGGAGAGAAATAAATTTGAAATCATTTTGGTATTTTAAAATATTTTTATTTGGTTTTTAAATAAACCAGTAGCACTCTTTGCTTTATTTAAATTTTTGTGGAATTTATTTGCCGCCAAAAATATGTTCATGCTGTAGAAAATCTTTTTCTAAATTTTTTGATATATAATATGCCTATATATGATTTTTATTATTTGTTGTTTATTCTTATTTTGTTGACTGTAAAATTGTAAAAAAAAAACTTCTTCCGATGAACTGGACCGGCCCAGCTACCAGCCAGGCCGCCGCCCAGCCCAGCGCGCCGCGCCGTCCCCGACCTCGAGCCGAAGACCGGCTCCCGCACGACGCCGCCACCGCCGTGTCCTCCCCGGACTCCCGCGCCGCCTCGCCACTTGCCCCCTCCGCCACACCATCGCCCGCCCCTCCCTCCTATATAAATGCTCCGCCCGGGACCCCCTCTCCTCCTCATCGCATCGCATCGCACCGCCGCAGCCACCGCCGCAGTAGCCGCCGACGCCGCCTACGCCGCCGCCAACGCCGACTCCGTCGCCCCGCGCCGCACTCGCCGTCGTCTTCGCCCGTCGCCGCCGACCCCGGGGCCACCATCCCCGAGTTCGCCAGAGCCGCTGCCGCCGCCGTCCGAAGCCGTCGTCATCGACGAACCCGCCCCGCCGTTGAACTGCGGCTGACCGGTAAAAAAACCACCCCCGACCGGTCCGATCCAGATCAGTTTTTTAAAAATAAGCTGTTTTGTTTTTATTATTTAGTGAACGTTTTCTATTTAGTTAGTTTCAGCGAACGTTTTTGTCCGTTAGGTTTTCGTAGCGGACGTTAGTCCGATAGATTATTCTTTTTCTGTTTATTTTTGGTCAGGGACCCACCCATAATTATTTTCTACGCAGATTAGTCCCTGTTCTTCAAACGATCACAACTTTATACTCGTTTGTCCAAATTTGACGAAACCAATGCCAAATTCTTCGTCATGATCCCTTCTATCGAGAGAACTTATGAAATCAACTTTTTCAAATTTTAAATTTGAATTAGAAAAGATTTGAATTCAAACTTGTTTTGGCTATAACTTAAGTTTTATAACTCCGATTTAATTGATTCTTTTTGCAAATCGAAGCTCTTGATCTAAACTTTCTGTTAAGAACTAATCCACATAATTTTAATACTGTTGAAAATTGTTTTCTGTTCGCAAGAGTTATTTGCCTGTTTTTGAAGTTTTTTGAGATCTTTTCTTCGAATTTTATGCTTGAGTGCTTATGTATGTAATTGCTTGCTTACGATAGATTGATCGGAGTGTGACGAGTAGGACTATCAGGAATTATGAGTGCGAAGAATCTTCATCAACAGCACAAGGCAAGTTCACACTTTGATCATACTCTTCCTATACCCAGTTTTACTTGCATTAGATACACCCTCAAAGATTGCATGAGTAGGATTGGGAATTGGGGCATTGCTATGTAGTTGATGAGGTAGGAACCTATGATCCTTGAAACACCCCAGGAATATTCGTTGTGTTATATATTGCTTAGCCATGCTTGTAGACGTGGATTGGTATGTGAGATTCATGAAAGTTGCGAGAGTTATAATAATTAAGGGTAACTTTCAGGTGGCAACATTAACACACATCTGGGTGGAATGGTTGGGGCACCCTGGAGAACCCAGTGGTTTGCCCGGGCACCTGGAGAACGCAGTGCTTGCCCAAGGGGATCCCGGAGTACCCGTGCGATCACCCTATGGAATGCCACCCAGGCTCAAAGGGATCATAAGATTATTCATGCTAGAAACTTCCTTGTGCAGCCACAAGCCATTATAGGCTTTGGCAAAGTTGAGTAAGTTGTGTGACCTTTTTCAGTGGTAGACTAGCAGATGTGGGGGAAATTAGGTGTAACTGTCTACCCAGAGTAAAGAGTTAATGCTTGACTGTGTCTCGATCATCCGGTTCTCAAACATCAGGCAGTGCGAGAAATCGAACGGAGGAGATCGAGTCTTGTGGGGAAAAGTGCGCAAACCTCTGCAAAGTGTACAAACTAATCTTGATTAGCCGTGTCCCCCGTTATGGACATCTTTGAGAATCTGGTATTTGAATTATTGGTTGATCTCATCACTCTATTTAATGAAATTGTTGGGTTATTAATGATTTGGTGATTTTTGGGATTGAGTTGGGGTTACCTTCTCAATATGTGTAATTTAACTTAGTAGTAAATAAAAATTTATTCCTTTGTTGTAGGAAAAAATTATCTTTATGCAAAATTAAACTTAGAGCCTCCACCATCCAAATATGCATATAGAGATAGACATTCTCATTATTATTCTATGGTGTGAAATTGCCAGTACATTCAATGTACTGACCTACATGGCTGCAACGTCTCATGTTGCAGGAATCTTACGACGAGTAAGTGATATGTTAGGGTTACGATATCTACACTCAACTTTGCCGTGGTGTTGTTGGGACTCCACAACCTTGTTGTTACTTCCGCTATATGGATTGAGGAATAGTATTTACGTTACTTTATACATGTGATTTACCTTTGTTATAAATCCTTGAGTACTGTGTGTGTCAGCATACCGATCCAGGGATGACACTTAAGCACAGAGACTTGATCCATTTGGGTCGGGTCGCTACAGCTATCCAACATGCATCTAGTGTATTAAGTTCATGCAGAAATGGAGTAATTCAATAAGAACGGTGACATGATGTAGACGATATCTATTCATGTAGGAATAGCCCCCATCTTGTTATCCTTAATAGAAATGATACATGCATGTCTTGCTGCCTCTTCTGTCACTGGGAAAGTACACCGCAAGATCAAACCCATCACAAAGCACCTCTTCCCATGGCAAGAAAAACCGATGTAGTTGGCCAAATAACTAAACCAAAGATTCAAAGAATAAATACGTGGCTTTAAATAATCTTGCATATAAGAGATCAAAGAAGACTCAAATAATATTCATGGATTAAAGATCTAATCATAAACTCAAACTTCATCAGATCCCAACAAACATACCGCAGAAAGTCATTTCATCAGATAGATCTCCAAAAGACCATTGTATTGAGAATCAAAAGATAGAGAGAGAGGAAGCCTGCTAGCTACTACCTACGGACTCGTAGGTCTATGGCGGACTACTCACGCATCATCGAAGAGGCACCAATGAAGATGAGGAACCCCTCCATGATGGTGTTAGGTTGGATCTCGTGGTACTGGAACTTGCGGAGGCTGGAATTGTGTTTCGTCGACTCCCTTAGGGTTTTTGGAATATTTGGGAATTTATAGGGTGAAGAGGCGGTGTAGGAGGGCTCCATGAGGACCACAACCCCCCTGGGCGCGCCTGGGCTCCTAGGCACGCCCCGGTAGGTTGTGCCCCCCACGGGCCTCCCCCCAGGTGCTTTCTTGATCCCCAAGGTGTCTTCTGGTCCAAAAAAATCTCCAAAAAGTTTTGCAATGGTCGCAAACTAGTAATGATCAATAAGTGATCCTGAACTACTTACGTTCAAACGTAACCCAACCGTGTTCTCCTCTCAAACTTCCCCGAAAAGAGACAGTCATGGTTACGCAATGCGGTTGGTGTATTTTATTTGAGTTTACTTCAAGTCCTCTACAACCGGATATTAACAAATTCCCATCTGCCACATAACCGCGGGCACGGCTTTCGAAAGTTTAAACCCTGCAGGGCTGTCCCAACTTAGCCCATGACAAGCTCACGATCCGCGGAGACAATCCTCCATCGCGGGACCCTCCGATCAGACTCGGAATCCCGGTGCACAAGACATTTTGACAATGGTAAAACTAGTCCAGCAAGACCTCTCGATGTGTCGACACCCTGATAGTAGCCGTGTGTATCTAGTCTCAGGCCACGACGGATGGGACATCCTACGAGTAAAACCAGCCCTCGAGTTTCCCCGAGGTGGCCTCGCAATCTACCCGTTTGGGATCAACACCATCAGCACTGGCCCCCCTGCTAGGTAGAAAAAGTCCTCGGGTTCATGACGCCCTATGCCAATTAATTATTAGGTTCAAGTATTATTATGGCAAATGTTAAAACCAATGTTGGGCCTTGCTAGAAGAGTTTTATTCAAAGTGAACTGTCAAGAGGGCCCCATACCCCTCACCGTGTTAGGGACACAAAATCAAGGAACATAACACCAGTATTTCGGAAACTAGGGCGGCACGAGTGGAACAAAACACCAGGCATAAGGTCGAGCCTTCCACCCTTTACCAAGTATATAGATGCATTAGTTAAATAAGAGATATTGTGATATCCCATGATATCCATGTCCCAACATGGAACAACCTGCAACTGCACCTGCAACTAGCAATGCTATAAGAGGGGCTGAGCAAAGCGGTAACATAGCCAAACAACAGTTTGCTAGGAAGGGTGAAAAGGATAGAGGCTATCATGGCAATTTGGGAGGCTTGATAAACAAGTGGTAGGTAGCGCGACATAGTGATAGCATCTAGAAAACTAGCATAGCAAAGATAGTAGTGAGATCCAAGGTGACGGTCATCTTGCCTGAAATCCCGCTAGGAAGAAGAACGAGTCCATGAAGAAGACGATCCCACATAGTCGAACGAATCCTCACAATCGCAACGAAACAGGAACTATCGAGAAGGAGCACAACCGGAAAGAAGCAAACAAAATGGTAAACACGAAAGACATAAACAAGACATGATGCTCAACCAAGTATAATGCATGACAAGATTAAATGTTGTTACTCATGGCAAGAGATGAAACATAAGTAAACTAACTATTTAGGCAAGTTTAAATGAGGCCCGAACAACAAACAATAATTCCGGAAAATCCTCATATGCATATTTCAAATTTGGTACTGTTCTGCCCTAAACACAATTTTATCGTTGTTAAACAGCAAAATAAAGTGCACCAAGTTAATCTATGCATTTTTCTACCCCATTTACATATAAAGTTTATTAAAAATGGAGCTACGGTTATTTAGTTATGAAATAAAACATTTAGTTGGCATTTATGCAAATTTAATCAAACAATAATTTTAAACATTTTAAACATGGATGAAAGTTGCATATTATGAAACTAGATGAAATTCTAAGCATTTTTTACATATATAAATTATTTACATATGATGCACGGTTAATTAGTTACTAAATGCATGAATAGTAGGGGTTTTTCTGTAAAACTGCAGTCTCTGGAAAAAATGGACAAATTCGCAGAACGGGAAAAACATGACATGGGCCGAATCTGGCAGGGCCAATGGTGCACAGGAGAGGAGCTGTTGGGGCTGCTCACCCATGGGCTGAGGCCCGACTGGAAGCAGAGGAGGCCTGGCCCTGGCTGCGGGCCACGCAGGCGGATCGAGGCAAGGCAGGGCGAGTCAACGCGCTCAGGAGCGCTGACCCCATCGATGCATGCGCGCGGCTTGAGGTCTTGGCGCTCGTCTCCCTCGAACAGAAGATGCAGCAATGGGACTGCGATGGCGCTGGCCTCGAACGATGACGACGGCAGCAGGTACTCCGGCCGGTGAGGGCGCAACTTGGGGAGGCAGAGAAGCGGGACTTGGGGACGAGGCATCGGCTTGGTCTAGATCAGAGAGGCCATGGCGTGGTGCTCTCCTGTGGTGACAAAGAATGGTGGCAGGCGGGTCAATAGCAGCACAAGGAATACAGGGGAAGAAGAGGAGTGCGTGGTAGAGTCGAGGTTACTGGCGGCTCACCGGAGTCATGAGGACGGCAGGGTCCGGACCTGAACTAGTAGGTGTGCTCGGGAGGACGGGGCCTCGGGTGCTCGCTGGTCATGGACGAAGGCGGCTGCAGGGCTGAAGGCCGATGGGGATGCAGGCGCTGGTGCTGCTCGGGATTGAGCCTTTGCTCTCCCGAGCAAGGAGGCGGCGGGATCGAGGGGAAGCTTCGGGCTGGTTCTGGTTGGTGGAAGAAGCGAGCGGGTGGAGAGGTGGAGGCTGCCAGTTGGGTAGGTGGATCGGGAGGAGATCCCAAGGAGGAAGAGACAAGAGGAGTGGCGGCGGCGCGATGGGATCGATGGGACAAGGTCCCTATGTTTTAGGGTTGGTCTAGTTTATATAGGTAGGGGATTAGGATAGGGGTTATCTGGACTCTCCGATCGGAATCGGATGGCCCGGGAACATTAGGTTAGGAAGTCCAATGAATAAAATGAAGATATTTTTGGGATGTTTGGGGATGATCCGGACCCAATGGTCACGACTGAGCGGTTCGGGTTCGGGACAGTTTCGGACGCACACGCGAGGGGTCGATGAAATGTGTAAAGAGGCTGGACATATAGACAAGAGGGGAAATCGAAGACAACAGGATCTGACGAAAGGCCACGGAGAAGACAAGAGAGAGAGAGCGCAGCCCGGCTGGTCTGAGAGAAGGTCAACAGAGACAAGGGAGAAGAGGCAACTACGAGCAGATGCAAATTTTAGAAAACATGCATATGAAATGCACATGATGACATGGCAAAATGCAACACGCAAGCAAATGACATGGCAACGACGGCGAATAACTGGAAGACACCTGGCGCATCGGTCTCGGGGCGTTACAACTCTCCTCCACTAACAAGAGATCTCGTCCCGAGATCTTAGGAACGAGACAGAAGAAAAGAGGATGAAGTGAAATAAGAATGCCAAAGAGGAGAAGAACAAAGTCGAGAACACTCGAGTAGATAAGAGGAACGGCGAATATGACGAGAATCAAAAGCTCAAGGACAAGATAGACTCTGAAACCACTCCGGTTAGAACAAGATAGAAACGGAATAAGAATGAAAGAATTGTGATAGCAACCCGGTTGAACATGGAATGGAATAGAATATGAACTTGACAAGATGGAACAATACTTGTTGAGAGAAACAACGCAATGCCTCCAGAAAAATTGAAAGAGTTGAATGAAAAGAATGAAGAAGAAAATGACAACTTCTACCACAATGGAGTTTGAAAAACATCCTTACGAAGAAGGGTTGAACGAAGTTGTTGGAAATTCAACAACGAAAATAATAAGCTTGTTGTGGTCTTATGGAAAACATCTCATAATTATGAGGTGATATCCAGCCACACACGAAAATGATTGAATAGCTGAGAAGAACGAAAAGATACTTACGCTCCTCCAACAAGATTCTTGATGAACACTTCGAGACGCAAGAGGAAAAGATACTTACGCTCCTCCAACAAGATTCTTGATGAACACTTGAAGGATGAATTAAATACTTAACGAACCACCGTGAAGAACTCCAGTAACAAAGGGTGATGAGATAGAATTGAAGGATTAAAGAATAAGGTGACTCCTTGCGATGATTTAGATTGAGCTTCGCGACGAGACAAGCTAGAAAACTAGGAGCTCCAGAAAAGAAAAGTTGAACAACTTAGAACCAAGATATTATTCATCATGAACAATCTCCAAAGCAACAAATTAATCCATTTGATGAAAGAAGAATAAGAATTATGTTATGCTTATCCTTCATCAATTAAATTGATGAGAAGCAATGGATTGCATACAACTTATTCGCATTGGAAAAGATTAAGGGGAGATATAGCATAAAATCTGGGAAGGTCTTCATGAACCACTGGTAGGATTGGAAAGAATGAATGAATTGATATGATAAGAACGGAAGAGGACTCTTGAACGAACCACCGTGGCAATGAAAACGAACGAAGAGAAGAGAACGAATCACCGGAAAGAATTAGAAAACGAACGAAGATACTTGAGTGAATCAAGATGCAAGAGAACGAAGAGATCACGAACTGATTAAAGAAAGCCTGAACGAAGCACCGGTACAAATATGGGAACAAACGAAGCTGAAAACTTGGAACGAAGAAATATTCTGAAATGGAGGCCTCCAGATAATCGAAACGGAAAAACAACTCCTGAAATACTCTGGATGGGTAAGAAAATAATTTCTGACAAAAGGAATAATTTGAGAGGATAACATGAAGTAGAACCACGAATCTTCGAGAGAACGGACAAGATTTAGAGGAATAACTCTTCTTCGGTCTTCAAATATTGAGAATTACGATGAGAAACACCACCAAAATTGTTGAGATACTCTAGGAGAATGAAAAGCGAAGAGGTTGAGCCAACAATGAAAATAATTTGAAATCGATCTTGGAAAAACATCTGACTAATGAAATTCATTCTTACGTCAAATTCGAAAAGAATTTGTGAATAACTCCGGAAAATTAGAAGAGTCGGGTAAGATCCTGGGAATAAACCTGTGGGTTAGGGCCCACAAAAAAGAAGCATCATTGGAAAGGATTGTTTGAAAGAGAGATGACGCACCGGAATGATTGAAAGACTTGAATGAGGTGACAACCTCGAAATAATTGAAGGCAAACGCGAATCTTCTGAGATGTCTTCAACACTCCGGAAAGATAAATTGGCGAGAGGCGAACGAGCAAAAGGAAAACATTTGAGTCGAGGAAAATAATATGATCAACCCGGGAAACATGAATTGAATCCACCGGAAAGAAAATGAGATGAACCATGATGGAGTTGACGAGAATTCACCGGTTGAGACAATTGAGGAAAGATTGAAGAGGCTCCGCACGAATGAAATTGATGCTCGAATAGAGGCTCACACTCTGGGAAAAAAAGGGGTGGGAGGGCGGGAAAACAAAGGCAACTTGGAACGAGGAACCAACGAATAACTTGAAGAGAAAAGCACCGGTTGAAGTAACTGAGGAAAGAATGCAAAGGCTTCGCACGAGTAGGATGGATACTCGATTACGGACACCGGCTCCGAGAAGAAAAGTGGTGGGCGTGTGGAAAAAAAAAGACAACTTCATACGAGGGAACAACATCATTGACAAAGAACTTAGGATTGATCTCGTAAAAGACGACGAGAGAAGTGCGCCGGATGAAAAGAGCTGACATCGCAACGAATGAAAACTAACTGCGTGATCCTAAAAAAATTTGAAGGGGAAGAGGAGTATATCAAAACACCTACGTCAAGATTTCCTTACCAGAGCGACGAAGGGGCTGAGGAGTAAAAAGAATTCCTACTCTCCGATATAACTAGACTCCAAAAAAAAATTCTTCTAGACTCAACAACGGCCAACTAAGGTCAATCAAGGGGGCTCCTATGGTCGGTCGAGGCTCTGATACCAACTTGTCACGCCCAATATGCGACTCTATCCTAAAGGAACTTGAAGGTCCCACCAAGGATAGAACCGCATACTGACACGCTTTTGCAAGGTGGATATCATTACATCGTACCATTACATAATAGTTGGGAAAACATACAAAGCATATACAAGTGCCGCAAGAATACATCAACTCCATACATGAGAACAACATCCGACTACGGATGTAACACAAACAAAAGCTCAAACGACATCCACCCTGCTAGCCCAGGCTGCCGACCAGGAACCTAACCCAAGAACGAAGAAGTAGAAGAAGAACTCCAAAACAAGCACACATCGCTCTCGCGTCATGAACATCGTGTAACCTGTACCTGCAGCTATTGTTGTAGTAATCTATGAGCCACGAGGACTCAGCAATCCCATTACCATGGGTATCAAGACTAGCAAAGCTTAATGGGTATGGAAAGGATAAGTGGTGAGGTTGCAGCAAGCGACTAAGCATGTATGGTGGCTAACTTACGAGTACAAGAATAAGATGAGAAACTACGCAACGGTCGCAAACTAATAATGATCAATATGTGATCCTGAACTACTTACGTTCAAACATAACCCAACCGTGTTCTCCTCTCGAACTTCCCCGAAAAGAGACAGTCACGGTTACGCAATGTGGTTGGTGTATTTTATTTGAGTTTACTTCAAGTCCTCTACAACCGGATATTAACAAAGTCACATCTACCACATAACCGCGGGCACGGCTTTCAAAAGTTTAAACCCTGACAATCCTCCATCGCGGGACCCTCTGATCAGACTCGGAATCTCGGTGCACAAGACATTTCGACAATGGTAAAACAAGTCCAGCAAGACCTCCCGAGATGTCGACACCCTGATAGTAGCTGCGCATATCTAGTCTCAGGCCACGATGGATGTGACATCCTACGAGTAAAACCAGCCCTCGAGTTTCCCCGAGGTGGCCCCGCAGTCTACCCGTTTGGGACCAACACCATCAGCACTGGCCCCCCTGCTATGTAGAAAAAATCCTCGGGTTCATGACGCCCTATGCCAATTAATTATTAGGTTCAAGTATTATTATGGCAAATGTTAAAACCAATGTTGGGCCTTGCTGGAAGAGTTTTATTCAAAGTGAACTGTCAAGATGGCCCCATACCCCTCACCGTGTTAGGGACGCAAAATCAAGGAACATAACACCGGTATGAAGGAAACTAGGGCGGCAAGAGTGAAACAAAACACCAGGCATGAGGCTGAGCCTTCCACCCTTTACCAAGTATATAGAGGCATTAATTAAATAAGAGATATTGTGATATCCCATGATATCCATGTCCCAACATGGAACAACCTGTAACTGCACCTGCAACTAGCAACGCTATAAGAGGGGCTGAGCAAAGTGGTAACATAGCCAAACAATGGTTTGCTAGGAAGGGTAAAAAGGTCAGAGGCTATCATGGCAATTTGGGAGGCTAGATAAACAAGTGGTAGGTAGCGCGACATAGCGATAGCATCGAGAAAACTAGCATAGCAAAGATAGTAGTGAGATCGAAGGTGACGGTCATCTGGCCTGAAATCCCACTAGGAAGAAGAACGAGTCCATGAAGAAGACGATCCCACGTAGTCGAACGAATCCTCACAATCGCAACGAAACAGGAACTATCAAGAAGGAGCACAACCGGAAAGAAGCAAACAACATGGTAACCACGAAAGACATAAACAAGACATGATGCTCAACCAAGTATAATGCATGACAAGATTAAATGTTGTTACTCATGGCAAGAGATGAAACATAAGTAAACTAACTATTTAGGCAAGTCTAAATGAGGCCGGAACAACAAATAATATTTCCAGAAAATCCTCATATGCATATTTCAAATTTGGTACGTTCTGCCCTAAACACAATTTTATTATTGTTAAACAGCAAAATAAAGTGCACCAAGTTAATCTATGCATTTTTCTACCCCATTTACATATAAAGTTTATTAAAAATGGAGCTACAATTATTTAGTTATGAAATAAAACATTTAGCATGGCATTTATGCAAATTTAATCAAACAACAATTTTAAACATGGATGAAAGTTGCATATTATGAAACTAGATGAAATTCTAAGCATTTTACATATATAAATTATTTACATATGATGCACGGTTAATTAGTTAGTAGATGCATGAACACTAGGGGTTTTTCTGTAAAACTGCAGTCTCTGGAAAAAATGGACCAATTCACAGAACGGGAAAAAACATGACATGGGCCGAATCTGACAGGGCCAATAGTGCACAGGAGAGGAGCTGTTGGGGCTGATCACCCATGGGCCGAGGCCCGACTGGAAGCAGAGGAGGCCTGGCGCTGGCTGCGGGCCACACAGCAGGTACTCCGTCCGGCGAGGGCGCAACTTGGGGAGGCGGAGAAGCGGGACTTGGGGACGAGGCATCGGCTTGGTCTAGATCAGAGAGGCCATGGCCTGGTGCTCTCCTGTGGTGACAAAGAATGGCGACAGGTGGGTCAACAGCAGCGCAAGGAATACACAGGAAGAAGAGGAGCGCGTGGTAGAGTCGAGGTTACCGGCGGCTCGCCGGAGTCATGAGGACGACAGGGTTCAGACCTGAACTCGCAGGTGTGCTCAGGAGGACGGAGCCTCGGGTGCTGGCTGGTCGCGGACGAAGGCGGCTGCAGGGCCGAAGGCCGACGGGGATGCAGGCGCTGGTGCTGCTCGGGATCAAGCCTTTGCTCTCCCGAGCAAGGAGGCGGCAGGATCGAGGGGAAGATTCGGGGTGGTTCTGGTTGGTGGAAGAAGCGAGCGGGTGGAGAGGTGGAGGCTGCCAGTTGGGTAGGTGGATCGGGAGGAGATCCCAAGGAGGAAGAGACAAGAGGAGTGGCGGTGGCGCGATGGGATCGATGGGACAAGGTCCCTAGGTTTTAGGGTTGGTCTAGTTTATATAGGTAGGGGATTAGGATAGGGGTTATCTGGACTCTCCGATCAGAATCGGATAGCCCAGGAAAAATAGGTTAGGAAGTCCAATGAATAAAACAAAGATATTTTTGGGATGTTTGGGGATGATCCGGACCCAATGGTCACGATTGAGCGGTTCGGGTTCGGGACAGTTTCGGACGCACACGCGAGGGGTCGATGAAATGTGTAAAGAGGCTGGACATATAGACGAGAGGGGAAATCGAAGACAACAGGGTCTGACAAAAGGCCACGGAGAAGACAAGAGAGAGAGCGCAGCCCGGCTGGTCTGAGAGAAGGTCAACAGAGACAAGGGAGAAGAGGCAACTACAAGCGGATGCAAATTTTGAAAAACATGCAGATGAAAATGACATGGCAAAATGCAACACACAAGAAAATGGCATGGCAACAACGGCGAATAACTGGAAGACACCTGGCGCATCGGTCTCGGGGCGTTACAATAGTAGAGATAAGTATTTCCCTTAGTTATGAAACCAAGGTTATCAATCCAGTAGGAGAACCAAGCAACATTATGTAAACAACACCTACACACAAACAACAAATACTTGCAACCCAACGCGTAGAGGGGTTGTCAATCCCTCAACGATTATGCGCAAGATTAAATTGTATTGGTTTTGATAGATAGATCTGACAAAAATAAAAAATAAAGTAAATAAAAGAAAATTGCATCAAGGTATTTTTGCTTTTAATATATGATAGAAAATAGACCCGGGGGCCATAGTTTTCACTAGAGGCTTCTCTCAAGAAAATAGCATACGGTGTAGACAAATTACTGTTGGGCAATTGACAGAAAAGCAAATAATTATGACGATATCCAAGGCAATGACCATGTATATAGGCATCATGTCCAATATTAGTAGACTGAAACAATTCTGCATCTACTACTATTACTCCACACATCGACCGCTATCCAGCATGCATCTAGAGTATTAAGTTCATAAAGAACGGAGTAACGCCTTAAGCAAGATGACATGATGTAGACAAAGTACACCCAAATTAATATGAATAGACCCCATCTTTTTATCCTTAATGGCAACGATACAAGTACGTGTCATGTCCCTTTCTATCACTGGGATTAAGCAACACAAGATCGAATCCAGCACAAAGGACCTCTCTCATTGCACGATAAATCAATCTAGTTGGCCAAACCAAACAGATAGATCGGAGAGAAATACAAATCTATAACAATCATGCATAAAAGAGTTCAGAGAAGACTCAAATAATATTCATTGATAATCTGATCATAAACCCACAATTCAATGAATCCCAACAAATACACCGCAAAAAGGGTTATATCAAATAGATATCCAAGAACATCGAGGAAAATATTGTATTGAAGATCAAAGAGAGAGAAGAAGCCATCTAGCTACTAGCTATGGACCCGTAGATCTGTGGTAAACTATTCACATGGCAAGAAAAACTGATGTAGTTGGCCTAATAACTAAACCAAAGATTCGAAGAAGAAATACGAGGCTATAAATAATCTTGCATATAAGAGATCAAAGAAGACTCAAATAATATTCATGGATAAAAGATCTGATCATAAACTCAAACTTCATCAGATCCCAACAAACATACCGCCGAAAGTCATTACATCAAATAGATCTCCAAAAGACCATTGTATTGAGAATCAAAAGAGAGAGAGAGGAAGCTAGCTAGCTACTACCTACGGACCCGTCGGTCTATGGCGGACTCTTCACGCATCATCGGAGAGGCACCAATGAGGATGATGAACCCCTCCATGATGGTGTTAGGTTGGATCTCGTGGTTCTGGAACTTGCGGCGGCTGGAATTCTGTTTTGTCGACTACCCTAGGGTTTTTGGAATATTTGGAAATTTATAGGGCAAAGGGGTGGTGCAGGAGGGCTCCGTGGGGACCACAACCCCCCTGGGCGTGCCTGGGCTCCTAGG
The DNA here is from genome assembly GCA_036873465.1 of Thinopyrum obtusiflorum. Lineage (NCBI taxonomy): Eukaryota > Viridiplantae > Streptophyta > Magnoliopsida > Poales > Poaceae > Thinopyrum > Thinopyrum obtusiflorum. The sequence continues at coordinate 16,872 of JAAAWM010011807.1, read as the reverse complement.
CGCACCCCGATGGGTTGTGCCCCCCACGGGCCTCCCCCCAGGTGCTTTCTTGATCCCCAAGGTGGCTTCTGGTCCAAAAAGTTTCGCTGCATTTGGACTCCGTTTGGTACTGATATTCTGTGAAGTAAAAAACAAGCAATAAACAACAACTGGCACTAGGCACTATGTCAATAGGTTAGTCCCAAAACTATGATATAAAGTAGCTATAAAATGATGGTAAAACATCCAAGAATGATAATATAACAACATGGACCAATCAAAAATTATAGATACGTTGGAGACGTATCAGACATATCAAGAAATTCACTCTGGTAATAGTGTCAAGCACAAATCTATACTAAGTAGTAATTCCCACATAAAAATTACGAAGAAGAATGGTAGTATATTGCTTACGAGTTGATCTATCGTGAGCATTGCAAACCTTATACCAAGCATATTTGAATATCTCTCCTCCCCTTTGCTTAAGTTTGAGAACTTCATTCTCAGGGGTGCATGTACCAAGGGAAGAACTTTTGCATTTTTGCCATAATGATAAAGTGGGCAAGCAAGCAAGCACACAAAACATGTAAAAAGAAAAACAGAAAATATTTTTGCATTTTTTGTAAAAACATTTTAGAAGTGGGGGAGATGAAAACGAGAGGCAAATGGCAAATAATGTAAATGCAAGGAGATGAAAGTTTATTCATCGGTACTTTATAGATGTTGATGATGTCTCCTCGACAATGGTGCCAGAAATTCTTCCTGCTACTTGTGAGCTGTGTTGAGTTTTCCCCGAAGAGGAGGGGATGATGGAGTATAGTAGAGATAAGTATTTCCCTCAGTTATGAAACCAAGTGTCGGTGGAAACGACACCTATGGAATCACTGGGATCCTTCTACGGTTGGCGGGCGCGGGGTTGTGCAAAGAGCAGGTCTAGGAGCCAGCACAAAGGTCGTTTACCCAGGTTTGGGCCGCGAGGATGCGTAAAACCCTAGTCCTGCTTTGGTGTATATTTGAGTGTTCTTGAGCTCTTCAACTAGCTACGGTGCATGTGTAGTCCAAAAGATCTGAATCCTCCTCCTAGACGCCTCGGGCCTCCTTTTATAGTCAAAAGGGGTTGCCACAGTGGCACACAGGAGGTGGAAAGGTGTACAGTGTACAAGGTTATCGCCTGTCATTACGGGACAAGGCGCATTAAATGCGCTTCTTAGGTGTCCCGTTACTTTATTGGGGATGGCAACGAGGCCCATCCTGTTCGTCGCCGCTCCATCTTGCTCTGACACGCGTCCAGGCCGACGAGGCATGCAGCGCCACGTAGGCTGGCAGGCTGCTAAGATGGCATGGTGGTAGGGTCTTCACGAAGATCTGCATGCCACCACGTAGGTGTTTGCTGAGTTCCCCTGGAAGCCGCACGTCGCCACGCAGGTGCCTGCCCAGCTGGTTGGGCTGGCAGCTGCATGGGAACAGCGGTGGAGTCTTGGCAGACGTGGGCCTGGTTGCGGCCCTGTAGGTGTCCTCGGCAAGGGCCTTGCCGGGCCCCGGTAAGGGTCTTGCCGTGGCATCGCGGTCGTCCCCGGCAAGGATCTTGCCGAGGGTCTCGTGGGTTTCCTCGGCAAGGATCTTACCGAGGATTGTCGTCTTCTGGTCCCCACCTGATCTTGTGTGTTTAGGATCTTGACGAAGATCTGCATGCCACCACGGAGGTGCCTCCCGAGCCTTGGTTCCAATGTGGTTGTTGGCGGTGTCAGAACCCTTGGGCTCAAGGGTGGCGCATCCTACTGGCGTTGGGCAAGTGCCCCGGCAAGGCTCTTGCCGGGGCCGTGGAGGCCACCCCGGCAAGGGCCTCGCCGGGGGAGTCCACCTCACCCTCTTGTTCTTTGTGTTTCTTGGTCTTGGCATTGCCTTGCCCGTCTCGCGCCTTCCTCTGCCCTACTTAGTGCGGCCGCGGGCGCGGCTCTGACTGCCCGTGCACAAGTAGAGGGGTACAAAAAGGGCCCCTACTTTTGTACACCGACAGGAGCCCCCGGCCCTGGGCCACACATAAGCGCAACACGTTGTTGGGCCAGGCCCTGAACGGTGCGCGGGCAGGCGGGGCTGAATTTTTCTGCGGTAATTCCCTTGCTCGTTGCGCTTCCCCACGACCCGCGTTGAATGCGCGTCGTGGAGGGTCGTGCGTGACGTGGGGGTCACGCGTGGGGCGGTTCCTGCCTCATGCGTCACATCGTGGTAAAGAGGCGGCTCGCGCCTTCCCCATAAAAAGAGGAAGACGCAGGGGCGCGGCTCATTTACTTAGCGGACTCGGGTCATGGCCTTCGAGGCACCCGTGCCCCGCGATCACGGGGTGGAAAACGGTCGCCCCACTTGTCCCCTCGATTTATGTTCGCTCGCCACGTGTCTCCCATGCCTTGAAGATGGTAGGCAGCGGACGCGGGCCTTGAATGACGAGGCGGGAAACCGGGCCGCTGCTGATTGGAGCAGCAGGTCGGTCTTGATTCCCTACGGCCTTGATGGCCGGATTGGTTGAGCGGGGTGGCCGAGCCCCGACCCCGCCCCTTTATAAGAGGGGGGGTGGAATGGCACCCCTCAATCTTTCACCATCCGCCTCTTTCCACCTTGGCTTGTTTCTCTCTTCTGTTATCGCGAGAGGGCGCGCCGGTGCTTCTACGGTGGCGTCGAGGGTCTCCGCTCGACAGCGCGCCCCTCCTTCCCAAGAGGTCATGGAGGCGGAGCCGGCCACGAGGGGAAGGGGGAGGGGGCGAGGCCGAGGTCACCGTGGTGCTCGGGGAAGAGGAGGATGGGGCGGCGCATCGACCTCGCCTCCGCCGGCGGTCCCTCCCCCAATGGAGGGCCATGTCGGGGACCAGCCCCGTGAGTTCTTCATCAGGCTGCACCGGCCAGCGCGCCGTCGTCTTCGTCTCCCTACTCCATTCGCTCGGGAGATGGAGCTCGACCCGCCACAGTCTCTGAGGTTGCATATGAGGGGCTGCGGGAATGGCGGCACGCGGGTTGATGTCGACTTTCCCGCCCCTCACGTCATGTATCTTCATCGCGGATGGAAGACCTTCGCTCGTATCCACAGCCTGACAGCGGGGCTTGTTCTCTATTTCAAACCCATCGCCCCTTTTTTGCCTTCACCTGCCACACCTAGGAGGAAGAGGGCAAGAACGGGGATCACGGGGCACTTATCTTTTTTCAGTTTGTAAGCCGACAGGCCTTAGTAGAATTTAGACCTTGTAACCCCCTTGCTTATGTATGCATTCCGTTCAAATTGTACTTGTTAGCAATGTATTAATGAAGATAAGGGTGTTTGTCGAGTTTTGTTTGTGCGTGGGCGAGGGCCACACCAAGGAGCGAGTCCTCGTTATCTTAAGATAAACACTGTACCCCGGCAACAGGCCTTGCCGTCCTGCCCTATAGCTCGGCTACACTCATGTCCTTGGCGGAGGTAGAGGCCAAGTAGGATTAGGCCCTTCGCTCGTCCCCTTCCCATCGCACTACAACCAAGTTCCGGCCCAAAATAAGGCTTTCGGACACGGGACAGAGGGAGCAAGATGGTATGAGAGCGAGCGAAGTCTCGTACGTTCAAGTTTCATACGGAGGCACAGAGTGGGGGAGAAAAACTTATCTGATGTCGTAGCCCCCGGCAACCTTGGCTTGCCGTGTCTGGATTCTTAGGCCCGCAGCCCCCGGCAACCTTGGCTTGTCGGGGTCCGGGCGTCGGCCTGTTCTCTTTTCTTCCAAAATAGCTCAGCAGAAATGTCCACACACCCTGCGAACCCAAAAAGGACGGAAAGGAACAGAGAGATGCATACTCGACCTCTATGCTAAGGGTTAGTCGCCGCTAAGCACTATCAACCCTAACACAGAGAGAGACTCAACCAAGCATGCATGCTAAAACTTAGGGCGCCAGCGCTACGTTTATTTATGCTCAGGGTCTGCGCCTGGCTTTGTACAAAGGGTTACATGCCTTACCGGCAAGGCTTGTACAAAAGGTGGTTTGCCGGGGAGCCCGGCAACTGCGCCTTATGGGTAAAACTTGCGAAGATGTTCGATGTTCCAGGAGTTTCTCACTGGAATACCATCTTTGGTCTCCAGGCGGACTGCGCCGGGCCTGGTGACTCGCGTTACCCGGTAAGGGCCTTCCCACTTTGGCGTCAACTTGTTGGAATTCTTGGCCGACTAAACGTGCCGAAGAACAAGGTCGCCTTCCTCAAAGCTTTGGGCATGAACTGCGGCTATGGTAGCGGCGCAAGGCTTGCTGGTAGCGTGCTGCTCGCATAGCCGCCCGAAGACGATCTTCCTCAAGGAGCGTTGCGTCATCTTGCCGCAACTGCTCTTGCTCAAGCTCATCATAAGTGAGCACTCGAGGTGACCCGTATGTGAGTTCCGTGGGGAGAACTGCTTCTGCCCTGTAAACGAGGGAGAAGGGTGTCTGGCCGGTGGCTCGATTTGGTGTCGTTCTGATTAACCAAAGAGCCACCGGCAATTCATCAATCCAACGTCGTCCACACCTGCGTAGCCTATCAAAAGTCCTTGTCCGGAGGCCTCGCAACACTTCAGCATTCGCCCTCTCAGCCCGGCCGTTGCTCCGTGGATGTGCAACCGAGGCAAAACAAACCTTGCTGCCGAGGTCCTGGATGTACTGCATGAAGGCGTGGCTCGTGAACTGTGTGCCGTTGTCGGTGATGACTCTATTTGGCACACCAAAATGGCAGACTAGCCCCTTGAAGAATTTGACGGCTGATTGTGCTGTCACCTTTCTCACTGCCTCCACCTCCGGCCACTTTCTGAACTTGTCAATTACAACGTACAAGTACTCAAAGCCCCCGACAGCACAGGGAAAGGGGCCCAGTATTTTGAGCCCCCAGACCGAGAACGGCTAGGAAAGAGGGATAGTTTGGAGGGCTTGAGCTAGTTGATGAAGCTTCTTTGAATGAAACTGCCACGCTTCACACTTGGTTACTAGCACCGTTGCATCCTGGAGGGCTGTGGGCCAGAAAAAACCTTGCCGGAATGCCTTGCCGGCAAGGGCCCTCGACCCTATGTGGGAGCCACATATGCCTCCGTGTATCTCTGCCAACAGATCCAGTCCTTCCTCCCGGGGGATGCACTTCAATTTCACACCGTTTGGTCTTTTTTTGTACAGAACGTCGTCGACGAACTGATACATGGCAGACCGACGGGCTACTTTCTTTGCTTCTTCTTGCTCCTCAAGGAGTTCCCCTGTTTGGAGGAATCGGACGGTATGCTGTGCCCATGCCAGAGCCTGGGGCTCGACGGCAAGGACCAAAGGCATTTCCTCTGCCATGGGAGCGGCTGTATCTACGGCTAGGGTTTGACGCCCTGTCGGAGTCTGTCGCCCCGTGGCAGGCTTGGCGTCCACGGCAACATCCTTGCCGGCGGCTCCTGGGAGCTCGGCGGGAAAGTACTTGCCGGGGCCTGATTTCCTACGCTTGTTCTACTCTGTCGATGGTTCAACGGATGGTTGAGTTAACTAAAGCACAAAAGTACCTGGTTCCACACGTAGTTTGAGTGCAGCGCGCTTCGACAGGTAATCGACAGTGTCGTTCTCCACTCGGGGAACATGCTCCGCTTGTATACCGTCAAAACGCTCCTCCAGCTTCCTCACCTCATCCACGTAGGCCTCCATCAATGGGCTTTGATAGTCTTTGTTAACTTGCTTGATGACGAGCTGTGAATCACCCCTGACGATGAGCTTCTTGATCCTGAGGTCTGCCGCGATACAGAGACCGGCAAGCAACCCTTCGTATTCAGCAGTGTTGTTTCTTGACATCTCCCTGGGAAAGTGCATCTGGACTACATACTTGAGGTGCTCTCCGGTGGGTGCAACGAGTAGCACACCAGCACCGGCGCCTTGCAGCGAGAAAGCCCCATCAAAGTGCATAATCCAGTGGCGACTTGTTTCCTTGCCGGGCAGAGTGGTCTCCTGGATCTCTTCGTCGGGCGTTGAGGTCCATTCGGCAATGAACTCTGCCAAGACTCTACTCTGGATTGTCGAAGTACTTTCGAACTTCAAACCAAAGCTTGACAGTTCCAAGGCCCATTCCACAATCCTCCTGGTTGCGTCTGGGTTATGCAATATCCGTTGCAACGGGAGGCGGGTGACGACGGTGATTTCGTGGGCTTGGAAGTAATGACGCAGCTTTCTCGAGGCCATAAGGAGGCCGAAGAGCAATTTCTGCACGCCGGAGTACCTTGATCTAGCCCCCTGCAATAGGGAGCTGACAAAGTAAACCGGGTGCTGCATCATCTTCTTCTTCTGCACCACTCCATTAGGTTGCACGGGCCCTGTTCCGCCGGCGTCAGACTCTGCCGGGGGCCTCGCCTCGCCGGCACCAGGCCCTGCCGGGGGAAACTTTGGCTCGTCATCCGCTCGTCCTGCCATTGCCGCTGCCTCTTCGTCGACCTCCCTCTGTTCCACTAACGCGATGCTAACCACTTGGTTTGTTGCCGCAAGATATAGCAGCAACGGCTCTTGTGGTTTAGGTGCAACCAGTATTGGTGTAGAGGAGAGGTACTTCTTCAAATCCTGCAGTGCTGCTTCGGCCTCTGGGGTCCACTCCATTGGGCCTGCCTTCTTCAAGATTTTGAAAAAGGGGAGGGCACGCTCGGTAGACTTGGAAATGAACCTGCTCATGGCGGCAACAGAGCCAGTGAGCCAGCGCACATCCTTGATCTGCTTAGGTGCCTCAATTTTCTCAATGGCCTTGATCTTATCTGGATTCGCCTCGATCCCGCGCTGTGACACGAAGAACCCGAGGAGTTTGCCGGACGGAACACCGAAGACACACTTCTCAGGGTTCAACTTGAGGTTGATCTTGCGCAAATTTGCAAACGTCTCTTCTAAATCTTGCACGAGTGTCGCCTTGTCCTTGGTTTTGACCACTATGTCATCCATATAAGCTTCCATATTTCCATGTAGCTGGGGCTCAAAACCAATTTGGACTGCTCTTGCAAACGTTGAGCCAGCACTCTTTAACCCGAAAGGCATTCGTAAAAAGCAATATGTACCACATGGGGTGATGAATGCTGTCTTCTCTTCATCTTCTCTCATCATGAAGATCTGGTGGTATCCTGAGTTGGCGTCGAGGAACGATAACAAGTCGCACCCGGCCGTGGAGTCAACAATCTAGTCAATGCGCGGCAACGGGAAAGGGTCCTTTGGACAAGCCTTATTGATATCCGTGTAATCAATACACAGCCTCCACTTCCCATTTGCCTTGCGCACCACCACTGGATTGGCCAACCACGTCGGATGGAGTACTCCCCTCACCAAGCCTGCCGCTTCTAACTTCCTAATCTCCTCCGTGATGAACTCCTGCCGCTCCAAAGCTTGCTTCCTGACCTTCTGCTTGACGGGTCACACATGAGGACAGACAGCAAGATGGTGCTCAATCACCTCCCTGGGAACGCCGGGGATGTCGGATGCTCCCCCCCCCCCCCCCCCCCCCCCCCCCCCCCCCCCCCCCCCCCCCCCCCCCCCCCCCCCCCCCCCCCCCCCCCCCCCCCCCCCCCCCCCCCCCCCCCCCCCCCCCCCCCCCCCCCCCCCCCCCCCCCCCCCCCCCCCCCCCCCCCCCCCCCCCCCCCCCCCCCCCCCCCCCCCCCCCCCCCCCCCCCCCCCCCCCCCCCCCCCCCCCCCCCCCCCCCCCCCCCCCCCCCCCCCCCCCCCCCCCCCCCCCCCCCCCCCCCCCCCCCCCCCCCCCCCCCCCCCCCCCCCCCCCCCCCCCCCCCCCCCCCCCCCCCCCCCCCCCCCCCCCCCCCCCCCCCCCCCCCCCCCCCCCCCCCCCCCCCCCCCCCCCCCCCCCCCCCCCCCCCCCCCCCCCCCCCCCCCCCCCCCCCCCCCCCCCCCCCCCCCCCCCCCCCCCCCCCCCCCCCCCCCCCCCCCCCCCCCCCCCCCCCCCCCCCCCCCCCCCCCCCCCCCCCCCCCCCCCCCCCCCCCCCCCCCCCCCCCCCCCCCCCCCCCCCCCCCCCCCCCCCCCCCCCCCCCCCCCCCCCCCCCCCCCCCCCCCCCCCCCCCCCCCCCCCCCCCCCCCCCCCCCCCCCCCCCCCCCCCCCCCCCCCCCCCCCCCCCCCCCCCCCCCCCCCCCCCCCCCCCCCCCCCCCCCCCCCCCCCCCCCCCCCCCCCCCCCCCCCCCCCCCCCCCCCCCCCCCCCCCCCCCCCCCCCCCCCCCCCCCCCCCCCCCCCCCCCCCCCCCCCCCCCCCCCCCCCCCCCCCCCCCCCCCCCCCCCCCCCCCCCCCCCCCCCCCCCCCCCCCCCCCCCCCCCCCCCCCCCCCCCCCCCCCCCCCCCCCCCCCCCCCCCCCCCCCCCCCCCCCCCCCCCCCCCCCCCCCCCCCCCCCCCCCCCCCCCCCCCCCCCCCCCCCCCCCCCCCCCCCCCCCCCCCCCCCCCCCCCCCCCCCCCCCCCCCCCCCCCCCCCCCCCCCCCCCCCCCCCCCCCCCCCCCCCCCCCCCCCCCCCCCCCCCCCCCCCCCCCCCCCCCCCCCCCCCCCCCCCCCCCCCCCCCCCCCCCCCCCCCCCCCCCCCCCCCCCCCCCCCCCCCCCCCCCCCCCCCCCCCCCCCCCCCCCCCCCCCCCCCCCCCCCCCCCCCCCCCCCCCCCCCCCCCCCCCCCCCCCCCCCCCCCCCCCCCCCCCCCCCCCCCCCCCCCCCCCCCCCCCCCCCCCCCCCCCCCCCCCCCCCCCCCCCCCCCCCCCCCCCCCCCCCCCCCCCCCCCCCCCCCCCCCCCCCCCCCCCCCCCCCCCCCCCCCCCCCCCCCCCCCCCCCCCCCCCCCCCCCCCCCCCCCCCCCCCCCCCCCCCCCCCCCCCCCCCCCCCCCCCCCCCCCCCCCCCCCCCCCCCCCCCCCCCCCCCCCCCCCCCCCCCCCCCCCCCCCCCCCCCCCCCCCCCCCCCCCCCCCCCCCCCCCCCCCCCCCCCCCCCCCCCCCCCCCCCCCCCCCCCCCCCCCCCCCCCCCCCCCCCCCCCCCCCCCCCCCCCCCCCCCCCCCCCCCCCCCCCCCCCCCCCCCCCCCCCCCCCCCCCCCCCCCCCCCCCCCCCCCCCCCCCCCCCCCCCCCCCCCCCCCCCCCCCCCCCCCCCCCCCCCCCCCCCCCCCCCCCCCCCCCCCCCCCCCCCCCCCCCCCCCCCCCCCCCCCCCCCCCCCCCCCCCCCCCCCCCCCCCCCCCCCCCCCCCCCCCCCCCCCCCCCCCCCCCCCCCCCCCCCCCCCCCCCCCCCCCCCCCCCCCCCCCCCCCCCCCCCCCCCCCCCCCCCCCCCCCCCCCCCCCCCCCCCCCCCCCCCCCCCCCCCCCCCCCCCCCCCCCCCCCCCCCCCCCCCCCCCCCCCCCCCCCCCCCCCCCCCCCCCCCCCCCCCCCCCCCCCCCCCCCCCCCCCCCCCCCCCCCCCCCCCCCCCCCCCCCCCCCCCCCCCCCCCCCCCCCCCCCCCCCCCCCCCCCCCCCCCCCCCCCCCCCCCCCCCCCCCCCCCCCCCCCCCCCCCCCCCCCCCCCCCCCCCCCCCCCCCCCCCCCCCCCCCCCCCCCCCCCCCCCCCCCCCCCCCCCCCCCCCCCCCCCCCCCCCCCCCCCCCCCCCCCCCCCCCCCCCCCCCCCCCCCCCCCCCCCCCCCCCCCCCCCCCCCCCCCCCCCCCCCCCCCCCCCCCCCCCCCCCCCCCCCCCCCCCCCCCCCCCCCCCCCCCCCCCCCCCCCCCCCCCCCCCCCCCCCCCCCCCCCCCCCCCCCCCCCCCCCCCCCCCCCCCCCCCCCCCCCCCCCCCCCCCCCCCCCCCCCCCCCCCCCCCCCCCCCCCCCCCCCCCCCCCCCCCCCCCCCCCCCCCCCCCCCCCCCCCCCCCCCCCCCCCCCCCCCCCCCCCCCCCCCCCCCCCCCCCCCCCCCCCCCCCCCCCCCCCCCCCCCCCCCCCCCCCCCCCCCCCCCCCCCCCCCCCCCCCCCCCCCCCCCCCCCCCCCCCCCCCCCCCCCCCCCCCCCCCCCCCCCCCCCCCCCCCCCCCCCCCCCCCCCCCCCCCCCCCCCCCCCCCCCCCCCCCCCCCCCCCCCCCCCCCCCCCCCCCCCCCCCCCCCCCCCCCCCCCCCCCCCCCCCCCCCCCCCCCCCCCCCCCCCCCCCCCCCCCCCCCCCCCCCCCCCCCCCCCCCCCCCCCCCCCCCCCCCCCCCCCCCCCCCCCCCCCCCCCCCCCCCCCCCCCCCCCCCCCCCCCCCCCCCCCCCCCCCCCCCCCCCCCCCCCCCCCCCCCCCCCCCCCCCCCCCCCCCCCCCCCCCCCCCCCCCCCCCCCCCCCCCCCCCCCCCCCCCCCCCCCCCCCCCCCCCCCCCCCCCCCCCCCCCCCCCCCCCCCCCCCCCCCCCCCCCCCCCCCCCCCCCCCCCCCCCCCCCCCCCCCCCCCCCCCCCCCCCCCCCCCCCCCCCCCCCCCCCCCCCCCCCCCCCCCCCCCCCCCCCCCCCCCCCCCCCCCCCCCCCCCCCCCCCCCCCCCCCCCCCCCCCCCCCCCCCCCCCCCCCCCCCCCCCCCCCCCCCCCCCCCCCCCCCCCCCCCCCCCCCCCCCCCCCCCCCCCCCCCCCCCCCCCCCCCCCCCCCCCCCCCCCCCCCCCCCCCCCCCCCCCCCCCCCCCCCCCCCCCCCCCCCCCCCCCCCCCCCCCCCCCCCCCCCCCCCCCCCCCCCCCCCCCCCCCCCCCCCCCCCCCCCCCCCCCCCCCCCCCCCCCCCCCCCCCCCCCCCCCCCCCCCCCCCCCCCCCCCCCCCCCCCCCCCCCCCCCCCCCCCCCCCCCCCCCCCCCCCCCCCCCCCCCCCCCCCCCCCCCCCCCCCCCCCCCCCCCCCCCCCCCCCCCCCCCCCCCCCCCCCCCCCCCCCCCCCCCCCCCCCCCCGTGGTTGGCCAATCCGGTGGTGGTGCATAAGGCAAATGGGAAGTGGAGGCTGTGTATTGACTACACAAACATCAATAAAGCATGTCCGAAGGATCATTTCCCTCTGCCATGCATCGACCAGATTGTAGACTCCACTGCCGGGTGCGACCTGCTGTCATTCCTCGATGCCTATTCAGGGTACCACCAGATTTTCATGATGAAAGAAGACGAGGAGAAGACCGCGTTCATCACCCCATGTGGTACGTACTGTTTTGTACGAATGCCTTTCGGGTTGAAGAGCGCTGGTTTGACTTTTGCCCGAGCAGTCTAGATTGGTTTTGAGCCCCAGCTTCATAGAAATATGGAAGCTTATATGGATGACATAGTGGTCAAAACCAAGGACAGGGCCACGCTCGTGCAAGATTTAGAAGAAACATTCGCAAACCTGCGCAAGATCAACCTCAAGCTCAACCAAGAGAAGTGCGTGTTCGGTGTTCCCTCCGGCAAACTTCTCGGGTTCTTTGTGTCTCAACGCGGAATCGAAGCAAATCCCGACAAGATCAAAGTGATTGAGCAGATTGAGGTGCCGAAACGGGTCAAAGACGTCCGTAGGCTCGCTGGCTACGTTGCTGCCCTGAGTAGGTTCATCTCCAAATCTGCTGAGCGTGCCCTCCCCTTTCCCCCCCCCCCCCCCCCCCCCCCCCCCCCCCCCCCCCCCCCCCCCCCCCCCCCCCCCCCCCCCCCCCCCCCCCCCCCCCCCCCCCCCCCCCCCCCCCCCCCCCCCCCCCCCCCCCCCCCCCCCCCCCCCCCCCCCCCCCCCCCCCCCCCCCCCCCCCCCCCCCCCCCCCCCCCCCCCCCCCCCCCCCCCCCCCCCCCCCCCCCCCCCCCCCCCCCCCCCCCCCCCCCCCCCCCCCCCCCCCCCCCCCCCCCCCCCCCCCCCCCCCCCCCCCCCCCCCCCCCCCCCCCCCCCCCCCCCCCCCCCCCCCCCCCCCCCCCCCCCCCCCCCCCCCCCCCCCCCCCCCCCCCCCCCCCCCCCCCCCCCCCCCCCCCCCCCCCCCCCCCCCCCCCCCCCCCCCCCCCCCCCCCCCCCCCCCCCCCCCCCCCCCCCCCCCCCCCCCCCCCCCCCCCCCCCCCCCCCCCCCCCCCCCCCCCCCCCCCCCCCCCCCCCCCCCCCCCCCCCCCCCCCCCCCCCCCCCCCCCCCCCCCCCCCCCCCCCCCCCCCCCCCCCCCCCCCCCCCCCCCCCCCCCCCCCCCCCCCCCCCCCCCCCCCCCCCCCCCCCCCCCCCCCCCCCCCCCCCCCCCCCCCCCCCCCCCCCCCCCCCCCCCCCCCCCCCCCCCCCCCCCCCCCCCCCCCCCCCCCCCCCCCCCCCCCCCCCCCCCCCCCCCCTGCCCGTAATCCCTTTCTTGTCCCTCTCCTCAGGGAGCAGATCAGGATAAACGGGAGGGCAAAAGGGGTGCCTAGGTGAGGTACGAGCAGCAGAAGACACCAAGAGAAGACTGGTGATGACGGTGCTGGGGAAGAGGCCGACAGATGAGGCAGCAGGCCGGCAATACACGACGAAGGCGTCGTTGCCATCGTACTTCGAGTTGACGGCCTGCCACCCGCCTTCTTCGCCTTCTCCGGCCCTCCAGCGCCAGCCATCGGGAGCGGCGGCCCCGAGAAGTTCAAGGAGTTGGCGGCGCAGATGGTGGTGCTGCCGGCATCGCCCAGGGACGGTGTGTCCGACACTTAGTCGGACCCGTCCTCCTCCCGCCCGCTGCCCTCGTCGTCACCGCTGCTGTCCTCCCCGTCGCTGTCGCCTGAGGAGGAGCCCTCGTCGTCGGTGGAGCTCTCTACACAGCACCCTAGCCTTTGTCCTGAGCGCCCGAAGACCTTGAGGGAGAGCAAGTCGTTCTCCGCTAGCTTGAAGCAGAGGACATGCCCATGGCAACTACCTCCGACAGGGCCCCAGGCCCTGACCGTAGAGGCAGCCGCCCCTGCGGCTGAAGAAGTGCCTTTGCTCCTTGCCGTCGAGCCCCAGGCTCCAGCATGGGCGCAGCCCACCGTCCGTTTCCTCCAAATAGGAGAGCTCCCCGAGGAGCAGGAAGAAGAAGAGAAAGTAGCCCGTTGGTCCAACATGTACCAGTTTGTGGATGATACCCTGTATAGAAGGAGGCCGAACGGAGTCAGGCTGAAATGCATTCCTCAAGAGGACGGACTAGAGCTGTTGGCAGAGATACATGGGGGTATGTGTGGCTCCCACATAGGGTCAAGGGCCCTTGCCGGCAAGGCATTCCGGCAAGGTTTCTTCCGGCCCACAGCCCTCCAGGATGCAGCTGCGCTAGTAACCAAGTGTGAAGCATGTCAGTTCCATTCAAAGAAGCTTCATCAACCAGCTCAAGCCCTTCAAACAATCCCTCTCTCCTGGTCATTTTTGATCTGGGGGCTCGACATATTGGGCCCCTTCCCCCGTGCTGTCGGGGGCTTTGAGTACTTATACGTCGCAATCGACAAGTTCACAAATTGGCCCGAAGTGGAGGCAGTGAGGAAGGTGATAGCACAGTCAGCCGTCAAGTTCTTCAAGGGGCTAGTTTGCCATTTTGGTGTGCCAAACAGGGTCATCACCGACAACGGCACACAGTTCACAAGCCGCACCTTCATGCAATACATCCAGGACCTCGGTAGCAGGGTCTGTTTCGCTTTGGTGGCACACCCACGGAGCAACGGCCAGGCGAAGAGGGCAAACGCTGAAGTACTGCGAGGCCTGAGGATGAAGACCTTTGACAGGCTGCGCAAGTGTGGAAGGCACTGGATTGATGAGTTGCCGATGGTTCGTTGGTCGATCAGAACGATGCCAAATCGAGCCATCGGCCAGACACCCTTTGCCCTGGTATACGGGGCAGAAGCAGTTCTCCCCACAGAACTCACATACGGGTCACCTCGAGTGCTCGCTTATGATGAGCTTGAGCAAGAGCAGTTGCGGCAAGATGACGCGATGCTCCTCGAGGAACATCGTCTTCGGGCAGCTGTGCGAGCTGCACGCTACCAGCAGGCCTTGCGCCGCTACCATAGCCGCAAGGTTCATGCCCGAAGTCTTGATGAAGGCGACCTTGTTCTTCGGCACGTTCAGTCGGCCAAGAATTCCAACAAGTTCACGCTGAAGTGGGAAGGCCCTTATCGGGTAATGCGAGTCACCAGGCCTGGCGCAGTCCGCCTGGAGACCGAAGATGGTATCCCAGTGAGTAACTCCTAGAACATCGAACATCTTCGTAAGTTTTACCCATGAGGCGCGGTTGCCGGGCCTCCCGGCAAGCCACCTTTTGTACAAGCCTTGCCAATAAGGCATGTAACCCTTTGTATAAAGCCAGGCACAGACCTTGAGCATAAATAAATGAAGCGCTGGCGCCCTAAGTTATAGCATGCATGCTAGGTTGAGTCTCTCTCTCTGTTAGGGTTGATAGTGCTTAGCGGCGACTAACCCCTAGCATAGAGGTCGAGTATGCGTCTCTCTGTTCCTTCCCGTCCTTTTTGGTTCACAGGGTGCATGGACATTTCTGTTGAGCTGGTTGGAAGCAAGGGAGCAGACCGATGCCCCGACCACGGCAAGCCAAGGTTGCCGGGGGCTGCAAATCCAGATAAGTCCTTTATCCCCTGTTATGCATTTCCGTGTGGAATTGGGACGTATGAAACCTCGTTTATTCCTGGGCCGCCGTGCTCCCCCTTTCCTGTGCCCAAGAATTATTTCCTGGGCCGGAACTTGGTTGTAGTTGCGGTGACAAGGAAGCGAACGAAGGGCCTAAACCTACTTCGCTCCTGCCTCCACCGAGGGCGTGAGTATGGTCGTAAGTGAAGTAAGGGGATGGCAGGGCCTGTTGCCGGGCGACAATGTTTATCTTAAAAATAACAAGGATTCACTCCTTGGCATGGGCCTCGCTCACGCACAAAGAACCCGGCAAACACCCTTTTTCATTAATACGTTCCAAATAGGTATAGTTCGTACGGAATGCAAACATGAGCAAGGGGATTACAAGGTTTAAATCTAACAAGTGCCCGCAGGCTTCCCCCCCCCCCCCCCCCCCCCCCCCCCCCCCCCCCCCCCCCCCCCCCCCCCCCCCCCCCCCCCCCCCCCCCCCCCCCCCCCCCCCCCCCCCCCCCCCCCCCCCCCCCCCCCCCCCCCCCCCCCCCCCCCCCCCCCCCCCCCCCCCCCCCCCCCCCCCCCCCCCCCCCCCCCCCCCCCCCCCCCCCCCCCCCCCCCCCCCCCCCCCCCCCCCCCCCCCCCCCCCCCCCCCCCCCCCCCCCCCCCCCCCCCCCCCCCCCCCCCCCCCCCCCCCCCCCCCCCCCCCCCCCCCCCCCCCCCCCCCCCCCCCCCCCCCCCCCCCCCCCCCCCCCCCCCCCCCCCCCCCCCCCCCCCCCCCCCCCCCCCCCCCCCCCCCCCCCCCCCCCCCCCCCCCCCCCCCCCCCCCCCCCCCCCCCCCCCCCCCCCCCCCCCCCCCCCCCCCCCCCCCCCCCCCCCCCCCCCCCCCCCCCCCCCCCCCCCCCCCCCCCCCCCCCCCCCCCCCCCCCCCCCCCCCCCCCCCCCCCCCCCCCCCCCCCCCCCCCCCCCCCCCCCCCATCAAGCAATGGGCGTGTGCAAAGGTTTTCCAGCCCCGGCGAAGGAGCATCACTTGAGGGGCGGGGAACCCTGTGTTCACCCACATGTCGCCATGGGAACACCCCTTCATGTGAAGCCTCGGCCGCGGTGGCTGGTCGATCTCCAGCACCCTCATGAACGCCCGGGGAAGACGAAGGCGGTGGCGCAGCGGCCCATGCAGCTGCAGGATAAACTCGAACGCCGTGTCCCCGACGTGACCACTTGGTGAAGCAGGAGGAGTTGGCGGGGGAGATGGCGACGGAGACGGAGACGACGCAGGCGTCCCCCTTCCACGCCCGCCTCTGTCTCGGCCGCCTCACCGACCGCGGCCCCGTCCGGCGCCCCCGCCTCGAGCATGGCCTTCACCCTGGGCATCTGGCTCTTCCTTGGCCGCCGCAGCTCTCTGGCGGGAGGAGGACCTGGTCGCCTCTGCGGAAGAACGGCCGCGGCCACGCCCTCTCGCCATGACCGTGGGTGAGGGATGGAGACAGAGGGGAGACACAGGGAGACGCTCTTCCTCCTACCCCTGAGTTCCCTTTTTATAGTTGGGAGGGGAAGGCCGAAAGACTAGCTCTACGCCTCTGAAGAGACCACTCAAATCCGGTTCATTAAGTGGCAGCGAGCAAGGCCATCGACTGCCACCCCCCCGCCCAATCGAAGGCACGTGAGTATCGCCCCCCCCCCCCCCCCCCCCCCCCCCCCCCCCCCCCCCCCCCCCCCCCCCCCCCCCCCCCCCCCCCCCCCCCAAGGGATAGGCGTAATGGGAAACGTGGAACGACGGTTCCAAGGCGGAGAGAGTAAAGGAGCAGCGGCCCTGCAGTTCTGAAGGAACACGCAAGCCGCCTCTTTACTATTCACCACGGGATGACGCAAGCATGTTGCGGTCATCCCACGCATGACCCCCACGTCACGCATTCAGCGCGGGTCGTGGGGAAGCGCAACAGACGAGGAAGTTACTGCGGTAAAACCTCCGTCGCAAGCGCGCCCGCGCACCGTTCTGGGCCTGGCCCAATAACGCCCCGCGCTTATATGTGGCCCAGGCCCGGGGGCTCCTATCGGTGTACAAAAGTAGGGGTTCCTGAGAGGATCGAGAAGTGGTGTCTAGAGGGGGGTGAATAGACTCTAACCAAGAAAAGTTGCAGTTTTTAATTTCCTTAAGTTGGTGTGGAGTTTTGGCACAAGTTTAAACATTCACAATAGATATCAAGCAAGCATGACAAGAATGTATGAGCAGAGGAAAGTAAAGCATGCAAGTTGCAAGAATGTAAAGGGATGGTATTTGAGTGTGCAAACGCAATTTGGAGACACGGAGATTTTTTATCCGTGGTTTCGACAGGTGGTGCTATCGTACATCCACGTTGATGGAGACTTCAACCCATGAAGGGTAATGGTTGCGCGAGTCCACGGAGGGCTCCACCCATGAAGGGTCCACGTAGAAGCAACCTTG
>JAAAWM010011806.1:0-107808 GCA_036873465.1 Thinopyrum obtusiflorum | reverse complement strand
TATGCCCTGCATCGCACATGGAACCAAAATCTGAACTGTGTTTGATGCATCCATCATCACAAACATTTTGCACCTTTTTTGATGGGTTTTTACACCACTGTTTGTGATTATTGCATCGCACATAGTTTCGTTGAAGGGTCTCTGATCGTAGTGTCGCATTAGCTGCATCCTACAGTAGTGCCAGGCTATAAATAGCCCACCCCCTTCACCATAGTTTGGTGTCTGCTCAGAGTTAGTACATGACTTTTCTTGTTTGAGAGTAACCCACCTCCGAAGCCTTCGAGAGAGAGATCCTTGCGAGGACAAAGCCCAAAACACCCATAGCCAAAGAGTGTTAGGCATCACTGAAGTTTTTCTGTCTGCGTGACATGAAGACTTGTTACACTTGAGGACTGTGCATCCTCCAGCCGGTTAGGCGCCATGTTTTGAGCATCCAAGAGTCATTGTGGATCGTCGGTGAACGAAATATGTGAAGGTTTGTAAGTCTACATTGAAGACTTACCAGAGTGATTGGGTGAGGACTGGGTGTCCTTAGCTCAAGGGGAATAAGGTGAAGACACAGTCTTTTGAGTTCAATCTCAGCCTCCCTAACCATACATACACTTGTACATCAACTAGAACTGGTCTACCAAATCCTTGTCTTCACCAAGCAACTGGTTCTATTCCCTACTTCCTTTACATTTGAGTTTGTCTTTGTGAAGTCATTGCTTGCTTGCCTGATCTGATTATCTTCACCGTGTGAAGACTATTACCTGTTCAGCTTCATATTGTCTTCCATTCTGATCCATACTACCTAGCTGTTGTTAGTCTTCGTGCTTTAACCATATTGCTTACTTGACTATGGCTTGTCTAGAGTAGTTCATCTTCCGATGCATATCATATAGGTTAATTTCAACTGTTTGTTTTCAAAGACCTCATGTTTTGAAGACTTCCATAAAAATCGCCTATTCACCCCCCTCTAGTCGATAACTAGCACTTTCAATTGGTATTAGAGCAAGGTGCTCCCTTGTTCTGTGTGATTCGGTTTAACCACCTGGATTTTTGGCTATGTCGACTACAGGGATAATCAAGGTCTCCGCTGCTTTCCCAGTCTTCGATGGCACTGATTACCCCTACTGGAAGAATAAGATGCGCATGCACCTTGAAGCCATTGACATTGACCTCTAGTATGTCATCAAGACATGCGTTCCCAAGGCCGGTGAAGGTGTCACCACTGCCGATGTCAAGAGGTTCGCGCAACTGGACTCAACCGCCAAGAACATCATTTGAGGTCATCTAACCAAAGGACAGTATGGTTGTGTGAGTGCACTGAAAACTGTGAAGCTATTCTGGGACTGGCTGTCCAGGGTCAACAAAGGCGTTTCAACTCAGAGAGACTCAAGGATTGATGTTCTTTGCAATCTCTTCAACCTCTTCAAGAGGAATGACAATGAAAATGTCTAGCTCACATTCAATCGCCTCACTAATATCACTAATGAGCTTCGCGCTCTTGGCACCACTGAGATCACCAAGCATGAAATCGTGAATAAGCTTCTAAGATCACTTGACAACTCATTACTGAACCGTATGCCCTGCATCGCACATGGAACCAAAATCTGAACTGTGTTTGATGCATCCATCATCACAAACATTTTGCACCTTTTTTGGGGGGGGGGGGGGGGGGGGGGGGGGGGGGGGGGGGGGGGGGGGGGGGGGGGGGGGGGGGGGGGGGGGGGGGGGGGGGGGGGGGGGGGGGGGGGGGGGGGGGGGGGGGGGGGGGGGGGGGGGGGGGGGGGGGGGGGGGGGGGGGGGGGGGGGGGGGGGGGGGGGGGGGGGGGGGGGGGGGGGGGGGGGGGGGGGGGGGGGGGGGGGGGGGGGGGGGGGGGGGGGGGGGGGGGGGGGGGGGGGGGGGGGGGGGGGGGGGGGGGGGGGGGGGGGGGGGGGGGGGGGGGGGGGGGGGGGGGGGGGGGGGGGGGGGGGGGGGGGGGGGGGGGGGGGGGGGGGGGGGGGGGGGGGGGGGGGGGGGGGGGGGGGGGGGGGGGGGGGGGGGGGGGGGGGGGGGGGGGGGGGGGGGGGGGGGGGGGGGGGGGGGGGGGGGGGGGGGGGGGGGGGGGGGGGGGGGGGGGGGGGGGGGGGGGGGGGGGGGGGGGGGGGGGGGGGGGGGGGGGGGGGGGGGGGGGGGGGGGGGGGGGGGGGGGGGGGGGGGGGGGGGGGGGGGGGGGGGGGGGGGGGGGGGGGGGGGGGGGGGGGGGGGGGGGGGGGGGGGGGGGGGGGGGGGGGGGGGGGGGGGGGGGGGGGGGGGGGGGGGGGGGGGGGGGGGGGGGGGGGGGGGGGGGGTCTCCAAGGGGTGCCCTGCTCATGTATATAAAGGAGGGAGAGGAGGAGGCCGGCCACCAGGGGCGCGCCAAGGAGAGGGGAGTCCTACTAGGACTCCAAGTCCTAGTAGGATTCGGCCCCCTCTTTTCCTTCTCATGGAGGGGGAAAGGGAGAGGGAAGAGGAAAAGCAAAGGGGGGCACGCCTCCTCCCCTAGTCCAATTCGGACTCCCTATGGGAGGGGGCGCGACCACCCCTTGTGGGCTGCCTCCCCTCTCCCCTATGGCCCATGTAGGCTCAATACTTCCCCGGGGGGTTCCGATAACCCCTCGGTACTCCAAAAAATACCCGAACCATTCCGAAACTATTCCGGTGTCCGCGCAGGGCTTCGCCTAAGCACTATGACAATATGACCGAGGTGGTAAACTGTGGAGGGGGGCACCGCCGGCGGCTAAGAAACAACTGTTGTCCTTTGGGGTGCTCCCTGGCCACGTATATAAAGGAGGGGGAGGAGGAGGCCGGCGGCCAAGGAGGGCACGCTAAGGGGGAGTCCTACTTGGACTCCTAGTCCAAGTAGGATTTGGCCCCCCCTCCTTCCTTCCAACGGAGAGGGAAAGGGGAAGGGAGAGAGAGAGAGGGAGAAGGAAAGAGGGTGGCCGCGCCCCCTCCCCTTGTCCAATTCGGATTGCGGCAAGGGGGGTGTGGCACCCCGGCTCAGAGAAACCGGAACGCCCCGTATTCCAGCCTAGAGATCGAGGAGAAGTCTCTGGAATACGGCACTGCTTGACATAGAACAAATCAGCTCTTATTACAAGAATAATAATACAAGGGTCTGATGTTACAAAGAAGCACATCAGCACGGCGACACTACGCCTGCGATACTACACTTGCTCTATATTAGCAGCGAAACAACTCGTAGCAACGGAATACTTCTAGCAGCGGAACAATGACGAAGGTGGTGAATCTCCACTCCACAGGGACTCTAGCTGGGACACGATCTAGCTCGCACGCACGGCAACCTCGACAAGCAAGCAAGCAATCATGGCATCACCTGCAATCTGGCATGACACGCCAGGTCAGTACATTGAATGTACTTGCAAGCTCACAACAACCATAAACATCAAGGCAAGACAATAACATAGCATTAACAGGTTAATTAATTAACAACTACCATGATGAAGCAACTACTAAGCATGATATGAAACTACTACAATACTGATACATCACCATCTCAGATCTCCATAACCATATCTCTCTTGGCTAACCGGACAAGCAATATACCATCTCGATCACCTCGTGATCAAAACCAAACGGTGATCATTCCGGCGATCACAACCATGACCAACACTTGGTCTCAACATCATCATCAACATCCTGCCAATCTGTACTGCTCAAAATATCAACATATAAATTACCTGTAAGTCATTCCATCATGTGAGTGTTGATCGAACGGTGGGACCTAGTACGAACCCATGCCCATGACCGAGGACGTGGCTATCGATAGATTAAACACACACTCTGCAGAGGTAGCGCACTTTACCCACACCACAGAACCCATGGCCTCGTACTCCCATTCGGGTGGACCAACGGCGTTCTGACAAAACCGATCTACTGCCATGACACTCGGGGGGGGCCCCCCTTTGGGCTAGTCCTGGATGGCCCCGTGTCTACCAAAGACACAACGACCACCATCGTGGCCAAAACATAAACGTCCCAAACGGGGACAAAAAGGCGCCTAACAACAACTACGGGCACACAAGGTTATGTCTGCTTGGGGGGGGGGGGGGGGGGGGGGGGGGGGGGGGGGGGGGGGGGGGGGGGGGGGGGGGGGGGGGGGGGGGGGGGGGGGGGGGGGGGGGGGGGGGGGGGGGGGGGGGGGGGGGGGGGGGGGGGGGGGGGGGGGGGGGGGGGGGGGGGGGGGGGGGGGGGGGGGGGGGGGGGGGGGGGGGGGGGGGGGGGGGGGGGGGGGGGGGGGGGGGGGGGGGGGGGGGGGGGGGGGGGGGGGGGGGGGGGGGGGGGGGGGGGGGGGGGGGGGGGGGGGGGGGGGGGGGGGGGGGGGGGGGGGGGGGGGGGGGGGGGGGGGGGGGGGGGGGGGGGGGGGGGGGGGGGGGGGGGGGGGGGGGGGGGGGGGGGGGGGGGGGGGGGGGGGGGGGGGGGGGGGGGGGGGGGGGGGGGGGGGGGGGGGGGGGGGGGGGGGGGGGGGGGGGGGGGGGGGGGGGGGGGGGGGGGGGGGGGGGGGGGGGGGGGGGGGGGGGGGGGGGGGGGGGGGGGGGGGGGGGGGGGGGGGGGGGGGGGGGGGGGGGGGGGGGGGGGGGGGGGGGGGGGGGGGGGGGGGGGGGGGGGGGGGGGGGGGGGGGGGGGGGGGGGGGGGGGGGGGGGGGGGGGGGGGGGGGGGGGGGGGGGGGGGGGGGGGGGGGGGGGGGGGGGGGGGGGGGGGGGGGGGGGGGGGGGGGGGGGGGGGGGGGGGGGGGGGGGGGGGGGGGGGGGGGGGGGGGGGGGGGGGGGGGGGGGGGGGGGGGGGGGGGGGGGGGGGGGGGGGGGGGGGGGGGGGGGGGGGGGGGGGGGGGGGGGGGGGGGGGGGGGGGGGGGGGGGGGGGGGGGGGGGGGGGGGGGGGGGGGGGGGGGGGGGGGGGGGGGGGGGGGGGGGGGGGGGGGGGGGGGGGGGGGGGGGGGGGGGGGGGGGGGGGGGGGGGGGGGGGGGGGGGGGGGGGGGGGGGGGGGGGGGGGGGGGGGGGGGGGGGGGGGGGGGGGGGGGGGGGGGGGGGGGGGGGGGGGGGGGGGGGGGGGGGGGGGGGGGGGGGGGGGGGGGGGGGGGGGGGGGGGGGGGGGGGGGGGGGGGGGGGGGGGGGGGGGGGGGGGGGGGGGGGGGGGGGGGGGGGGGGGGGGGGGGGGGGGGGGGGGGGGGGGGGGGGGGGGGGGGGGGGGGGGGGGGGGGGGGGGGGGGGGGGGGGGGGGGGGGGGGGGGGGGGGGGGGGGGGGGGGGGGGGGGGGGGGGGGGGGGGGGGGGGGGGGGGGGGGGGGGGGGGGGGGGGGGGGGGGGGGGGGGGGGGGGGGGGGGGGGGGGGGGGGGGGGGGGGGGGGGGGGGGGGGGGGGGGGGGGGGGGGGGGGGGGGGGGGGGGGGGGGGGGGGGGGGGGGGGGGGGGGGGGGGGGGGGGGGGGGGGGGGGGGGGGGGGGGGGGGGGGGGGGGGGGGGGGGGGGGGGGGGGGGGGGGGGGGGGGGGGGGGGGGGGGGGGGGGGGGGGGGGGGGGGGGGGGGGGGGGGGGGGGGGGGGGGGGGGGGGGGGGGGGGGGGGGGGGGGGGGGGGGGGGGGGGGGGGGGGGGGGGGGGGGGGGGGGGGGGGGGGGGGGGGGGGGGGGGGGGGGGGGGGGGGGGGGGGGGGGGGGGGGGGGGGGGGGGGGGGGGGGGGGGGGGGGGGGGGGGGGGGGGGGGGGGGGGGGGGGGGGGGGGGGGGGGGGGGGGGGGGGGGGGGGGGGGGGGGGGGGGGGGGGGGGGGGGGGGGGGGGGGGGGGGGGGGGGGGGGGGGGGGGGGGGGGGGGGGGGGGGGGGGGGGGGGGGGGGGGGGGGGGGGGGGGGGGGGAGTGTTGATCGAACGGTGGGACCTAGTACGAACCCATGCCCATGACCGAGGACGCGGCTATCGATAGATTAAACACACACTCTGCAGAGGTAGCGCACTTTACCCACACCACAGAACCCATGGCCTCGTACTCCCATTCGGGTGGACCAACGGCGTTCCGACAAAACCGATCTACTGCCATGACACTCTCCCGTCCACTCCGACTCACCCCCCTTTGGGCTAGTCCTGGGTGGCCCCGTGTCTACCAAAGACACAACGACCACCGTCGTGGCCAAAACATAAACGTCCCAAACAGGGACAAAAAGGCGCCTAACAACAACTACGGGCACACAAGGTTATGTCTGCTTACCGGGCCAGGGTACGCACGCCCATAACCTTCCCTCGTTGGAGGCACCGGCGAGAGACATGACAATAGACCGCATTAGGGCCTTCCCATAAAGGCAAATGTGGTTGCACTGGAAAAGCCCGGTTCGGTGGCACCTGACCAACTTAATGACGGAATTTATCCCCAAAAATATAACTGTGATAACTGATACTCCGATATCAACTATCAAACTAGAATCCAAGTCATAGCAATATCCAACAAATAGTCCAAGCATAATATCATCTCAAAATACTCCAAGGGTAGCACAACACTACTGCCATGATGAATCCGAAAACCATAATCCTACTACTCCAATAACAAGAATACAGCTATTCGGCTAAGATCCACATGTAAACATCATCTCCGAAAATAATACTCCAAGCAACAGAGGGGGGGGGGGGGGGGGGGGGGGGGGGGGGGGGGGGGGGGGGGGGGGGGGGGGGGGGGGGGGGGGGGGGGGGGGGGGGGGGGGGGGGGGGGGGGGGGGGGGGGGGGGGGGGGGGGGGGGGGGGGGGGGGGGGGGGGGGGGGGGGGGGGGGGGGGGGGGGGGGGGGGGGGGGGGGGGGGGGGGGGGGGGGGGGGGGGGGGGGGGGGGGGGGGGGGGGGGGGGGGGGGGGGGGGGGGGGGGGGGGGGGGGGGGGGGGGGGGGGGGGGGGGGGGGGGGGGGGGGGGGGGGGGGGGGGGGGGGGGGGGGGGGGGGGGGGGGGGGGGGGGGGGGGGGGGGGGGGGGGGGGGGGGGGGGGGGGGGGGGGGGGGGGGGGGGGGGGGGGGGGGGGGGGGGGGGGGGGGGGGGGGGGGGGGGGGGGGGGGGGGGGGGGGGGGGGGGGGGGGGGGGGGGGGGGGGGGGGGGGGGGGGGGGGGGGGGGGGGGGGGGGGGGGGGGGGGGGGGGGGGGGGGGGGGGGGGGGGGGGGGGGGGGGGGGGGGGGGGGGGGGGGGGGGGGGGGGGGGGGGGGGGGGGGGGGGGGGGGGGGGGGGGGGGGGGGGGGGGGGGGGGGGGGGGGGGGGGGGGGGGGGGGGGGGGGGGGGGGGGGGGGGGGGGGGGGGGGGGGGGGGGGGGGGGGGGGGGGGGGGGGGGGGGGGGGGGGGGGGGGGGGGGGGGGGGGGGGGGGGGGGGGGGGGGGGGGGGGGGGGGGGGGGGGGGGGGGGGGGGGGGGGGGGGGGGGGGGGGGGGGGGGGGGGGGGGGGGGGGGGGGGGGGGGGGGGGGGGGGGGGGGGGGGGGGGGGGGGGGGGGGGGGGGGGGGGGGGGGGGGGGGGGGGGGGGGGGGGGGGGGGGGGGGGGGGGGGGGGGGGGGGGGGGGGGGGGGGGGGGGGGGGGGGGGGGGGGGGGGGGGGGGGGGGGGGGGGGGGGGGGGGGGGGGGGGGGGGGGGGGGGGGGGGGGGGGGGGGGGGGGGGGGGGGGGGGGGGGGGGGGGGGGGGGGGGGGGGGGGGAGGCTCTGGCGACGGCCAGCGATCACGGGGAGGCGCGGGAACGCGACGAGGGGGGAGCGGACGAGCCGCAGAGCTCACGGAGACGAGCGGAGCTCGGGGACAAGAAGAGGAAGAAGCCACGGCGCCATTAATGCTCGGTCGGCCATAGTGCGCCCGTGGGCGAGCGTCGGCGAGGGGTTTTACGGAGAGGGAGAGAGGTCCAGGAGGACGGCGACAACGCGGTAAAACTGCTGGACACGCTTACGCGCGCGAAGGCGACGAGAGGAGGAGGGGGTCCAGCACAAACAGCCACTGGACGCGGCCACTGCACACAGAGCGCGTGCACAGGCACGCCATTGTCGCGGTCACCGCGTGCACTGGCATGTAGCGGGGGAGAGGGGCTGGAACTTGCTGTCTACGGGTAAGTTCATCCAGGGTAGGTCTCAACTACGGTGGTAGCTCGGTTAAAAGTGCCCTGGTTAAAAGGTAATCACCCTCTGAAGTTTACTGCAGTAAACTTGGTTGAGCACTAGTGATCAACAGGAAGGGTTTGGGAGCTATAGAGTTTGTCTGCGAGGTTGAGGTAAAGAAGGACTTTCATCCTGGTAATTTTGAGAAGATTGGGATAAAGATTTAATGTAGTTGCTTAACAACCACATAATCTGGTCAGAAACTAGATTAAGATGGTGCACTCAAATGGTGATTCCATTTGGGCTGAAATTTGGCAAGGCTTGATTATTTGATCATATAAAGATGCTGTATAAGTTTCATACCAATTGGATTCACCAAAATGGTACTTGCTTCACAAACATCCTTGCTGACCAGAAACTTGCAATAATTTTGGAGAAATATTGGCTAAGTGAAATGGTGCCAAATTTTGTGGAGAGCTGTTATTTGGGTAGGAGAACAATCTGGTATTTTCTCAGAATTAATGAAGGAATATAAAATGCACTTGCTTCACAACCTGAAAATATTGCCTGAATGAAAGATTTGGTCCTGTGCTCACATAGATTATTGGATGGGCTGAAACTTGGAGGAGTGTCAAGATATGAGCACAAGAAGAGGCATGCAAAATTTCAACTCATTTGGATGCTCCTAGCTAGTACTTCCTTCACAGTTGCTTCTGTTTGACGGAAACTTTGAAAAATCACTGAGGAAGATTGGCTGGGCAAATAAAGTTTCATTTTGGCATGTGGCAATTATTTGGACATAAAAGAATGCCCAAGAAATTTGGGAGCAAACAAGATAAGATAAATGACAATTCCTTCACAAAGTGCCACTCTGGACAGAATGGAAGAATGATTATTGGAGAATTATTTTTGAACTGGGCAAGATGATGTTTGGGCATATTTGAGCAATATATGACCCAAAGGAATTATGAGAATTATTTGGGAATTTTTGTATGGACATAAATATAGGTTGCTTCATAACCTAGGGCAGACAGGGTTATTCCTTTAATAGAAAAAGGAATATTCCTGAGAAAAAGAAATTAGGGTTTGGTCAAGCAGTGGAGTGACATGATCTTGGCAAGGTTTTGAGAAAGATGAGCCACTTGGGAGGGGGAAGGAGGATGATTTCCCATGTGACAAGGCCACAGAACCACTCCAAAAAGAAAAACAGAGCAAAAACCAAATAAATCAAAAGAAAAAGAAAAGGGCCAAAATCCCGGCTGTTACAACTCGTACCCCCTTAAACAAATCTCGTCCTCGAGATTTAGTTGCTCTGGGAACAAGTATGACTTGAGAATACCGTTTCCAACTCGGGTATCCTTTTTCCTTTGTTTATTGTTCCCCCGAGAATTTCAGATGATCAACTTACCTTGCTCTGGGGTGGCTTGCTTCACCTCTCCCCAAATTCTGACGGGTTTTTGCTCACACACCAAATCCTTTTGCTGACGTGAATTTTCTCATATCTGCGGTGATATCCAATGGATCTGAGCATAAATTTTTCTTTGGTCATGAAAACCTTTTTACTTCTGTCATGGGGTTGCTTCAAATAAATACAAGCCTTCTGGGTTCAATAAATGCTTAGAATTAATCATGGCCATCTTCTGACGGGATCTGACTGCTCATAAGTGGTACTGATTTATTTTGATTTATTCCTTTGGCTCGAGCATGAGATATGTACCAAAGATCTGACTGCCTTTTGTCAGGAGCAATATAACGGTGTATGGAGTTATAGCTGTGTCATACCTCAAATATTTACATCTTGAGACTGGCCTGACAGGGGGCTGACGGATAAATGCTTTTACTGACTGTGTACTTGATTCCGTCGGTGAGTATACCGGGTCTGAGCTGATTGTTCAGCTTTTGACTTTCTCATTTTGTCGGTATACCCAGATGTGGTAATAAGCTATGATATGTTTTAACACTGCCGCTGAGGTCAAACTGTTGAGGTTGCAAAGGAATCTTGGATCTAACAGAACAGACTTGGATATTCCACACTAACCATGTCAAGCGGGTCAGCGGGATATGAAAATCCTTGTAAATAGAGTAGGCCGCTGAAGGTGTATGTCTTTGTGGATCCATATGGAATTATGGCCTCCAACTGACTTGGGGTATCTGGACCCTGATGGTCGTGCAAAATCATCATACCTTTGTTGTCGGTCTCACCTTTTTAATGGTCATGATTTTCTTTGTCAGGATACCTTGCTGAAATAACTTGGCCACACATGTCCTTGATTCTTTGTATGACCATGACTGTGGTTAGTGCAATATTGTTGGCATTATTCCTTTTGCTTATTTTCTGACCTGTGTCCGCACATATATGACATATACTCGGGGTTTGTAGCTCATTGCTGAGGACAACCATACAAGAGGGTGACAAGAGTTCATAATATCACCTTGTCATGTGCGGGAATAATTTTCTTGATGACCATTGTCAAGATTGTGGATTCTGCATTGTCATCTTCAGATCTTGTCGATCATTGTATTACATGAGATGTATCTCTGCTCATTTTCCTTTGCCTGACTCGTGAGATTGTGGGATCCTTACTTTCCTTAGGTATATCTGTTGGATCCTTGCCACATCTCGTATGAGTGACTGATCTGACCGGGGATACATGCCTACCATATGTATAATAATCCTATGCAACTGAATACCCGATTATTTCGGCAGGCATATGTTTTGACTGAATCGTACCTCTGACAAAATTATTGCAAATCTGATCCTTGAGATGTACTGCCATATACTGCCAACTCATCATATAATCTCTGAGGACGGTGCATTGACGCGGACTGGGTGGCTTACGAGGGAAGCCATCCGAGTAGCTTGCTGAGGAAGACCCTTAGATTCTGCTCGAAGCTTTTGTCTGGGTAGCGTGCACAAGAAGGCTCTATATCTTACACATGAAGCTTGGTCTGATTATTGTGCTGGAGAAGCCTGAGTTCTGTACTTGAGAAGCTTCTCCTTGGTTTGCTTGTTGAGAAAAATTCATTTCCGTATGTCAGGAGCTTTTACCGGGGTATCTTGCTGAGAAAGACCGGGTATCTTGGACCGGAAATTGTTCACATATCATGCTGAGGAAAATTGAGGAGCCTTGCATCATCAATTTCTTCTGATAACTTGTGGAAGAAGACTGAGTTTCTTACATCCAAAGCTTCAAACTAATATGCAGACTGAAAGCTACACACATGTCCATAATATTCTGGGGCTGATCATTTGCATGAGAAAATTTTGTTTGACTGTCTTCCTTGATCATAACACATTCTGGCTTCCTTTCGGAGGATAACATATTTCAAGCATCATTTATTGCTGAGCCAAAACTTTGCATATGATCCATACCTTTGATTGAAAAATACATCGTTGGTCTTGCATCTGACTTGTGTTTCTGCTGGCTGGATCATTACTGCTGTGTGGATTTTGTACGGATGTAGACTTGAGTTATCCGTACGGTTGTGAGGAGTGCCCACTAATGCAAAATCGATTATCAGTCGCAAAATCAGATATTCCCCATTTTACTGCAGACGGCTGGGAGTTCCATTCTGTTTAGCTGAGCTTCTTCCAAATATTTGAAATCCTTCTTACTTATTCGAGTCCGGTGTCGGTTGAGGAGCAACTCTTTATAGGGGGAAAATAATGTAACACCGGGGCCCAAAAAGAAAGAAGCAAAAGAAAACTCAACTTAAACAAAAGCACACCACAACAATCAATTCACACACAATCAATGTCACATATTACTGCTAGTCACACAATATGCATGCCTACTTAAGGACACAAATCTCGCGGGGTCTCCGGTTCTGCGATCTAGCATGCTGTGACGGTGTGCACGAGGATGAATAAATGTGTGGAAGAATTGGTGTAAACAGCGCTACACCAAGTGCTAGCTTAGCCAGGTAGCAACCTGGACTAGCTCGGAGGCGAGGACGTACTTGGTAACCATGTAGCAGGACACGAATGTCGCGACCACATTATTATCAAGCGGAGGGAAAATATCCGTACTCGTCCAAGAAATAAGGATACCGGGGAAACTGAGGCTGCTGACATTGCCCTTTCTTGATAACTAAGACCATTAAGGGTTGCCAACGCGACAAGATAAAAAGAATGATCCGGGATAGAAGCATGTCTATCACCGAAAAGATAGGTGGGGCTGAAAGAAAGATACCGGTGCGATACCTGAGCACCATTTTTGCAAACAGTGTCGGGATCACTTGGCATCACTCTGCTGGGACAGAAATGACACCAAACACCGAAGAACAAGCAAGAAAAGAAAACTAGAGAAATGCAAAGGCGGAGCTGTAGTGGATCCGAACCGATGCCAGCTACACTCACCAGATAAAACCGTTAGCAACGACTACTAAGGCTATATGCATGCTATGCAACAAACAAATGCAGCAACCAAATGCAATAAACAAGACAGACTCTATACTACCGATTACTACCGCTTTCTACCGCTCGCGCTGACTAGGGCGTCCTACAGCCAGACCTGCTCTGATACCAAGCCTGTGGCACCCCGGCTCAGAGAAACCGGAACACCCCATATTCCAGCCCAGAGATCGAGAAGAAGTCTCTGGAATACGGCACTGCTTGACATAGAACAAATCAGCTCTTATTATAAGAATAATAATACAAGGGTCTGATGTTACAAAGAAGCACATCAGCACGGCGACACTACACCTGCGATACTACACTTGCTCTATGCTAGCAGCGAAACAACTCGTAGCAGCGGAATACTTCTAGCAGCGGAACGACGACAAAGGTGGTGAATCTCCACTCCGCAGGGACTCTGGCTGGGACACGATCTAGCTCGCACGCACGGCAACCTCGACAAGCAAGCAAGCAGGGGGGGGGGGGGGGGGGGGGGGGGGGGGGGGGGGGGGGGGGGGGGGGGGGGGGGGGGGGGGGGGGGGGGGGGGGGGGGGGGGGGGGGGGGGGGGGGGGGGGGGGGGGGGGGGGGGGGGGGGGGGGGGGGGGGGGGGGGGGGGGGGGGGGGGGGGGGGGGGGGGGGGGGGGGGGGGGGGGGGGGGGGGGGGGGGGGGGGGGGGGGGGGGGGGGGGGGGGGGGGGGGGGGGGGGGGGGGGGGGGGGGGGGGGGGGGGGGGGGGGGGGGGGGGGGGGGGGGGGGGGGGGGGGGGGGGGGGGGGGGGGGGGGGGGGGGGGGGGGGGGGGGGGGGGGGGGGGGGGGGGGGGGGGGGGGGGGGGGGGGGGGGGGGGGGGGGGGGGGGGGGGGGGGGGGGGGGGGGGGGGGGGGGGGGGGGGGGGGGGGGGGGGGGGGGGGGGGGGGGGGGGGGGGGGGGGGGGGGGGGGGGGGGGGGGGGGGGGGGGGGGGGGGGGGGGGGGGGGGGGGGGGGGGGGGGGGGGGGGGGGGGGGGGGGGGGGGGGGGGGGGGGGGGGGGGGGGGGGGGGGGGGGGGGGGGGGGGGGGGGGGGGGGGGGGGGGGGGGGGGGGGGGGGGGGGGGGGGGGGGGGGGGGGGGGGGGGGGGGGGGGGGGGGGGGGGGGGGGGGGGGGGGGGGGGGGGGGGGGGGGGGGGGGGGGGGGGGGGGGGGGGGGGGGGGGGGGGGGGGGGGGGGGGGGGGGGGGGGGGGGGGGGGGGGGGGGGGGGGGGGGGGGGGGGGGGGGGGGGGGGGGGGGGGGGGGGGGGGGGGGGGGGGGGGGGGGGGGGGGGGGGGGGGGGGGGGGGGGGGGGGGGGGGGGGGGGGGGGGGGGGGGGGGGGGGGGGGGGGGGGGGGGGGGGGGGGGGGGGGGGGGGGGGGGGGGGGGGGGGGGGGGGGGGGGGGGGGGGGGGGGGGGGGGGGGGGGGGGGGGGGGGGGGGGGGGGGGGGGGGGGGGGGGGGGGGGGGGGGGGGGGGGGGGGGGGGGGGGGGGGGGGGGGGGGGGGGGGGGGGGGGGGGGGGGGGGGGGGGGGGGGGGGGGGGGGGGGGGGGGGGGGGGGGGGGGGGGGGGGGGGGGGGGGGGGGGGGGGGGGGGGGGGGGGGGGGGGGGGGGGGGGGGGGGGGGGGGGGGGGGGGGGGGGGGGGGGGGGGGGGGGGGGGGGGGGGGGGGGGGGGGGGGGGGGGGGGGGGGGGGGGGGGGGGGGGGGGGGGGGGGGGGGGGGGTAACCACTAATAATCCAAAGGCAGCATGATATCCAAAGTAATACTCCAAAATAATACCAGATACCATCATGAAAATAATCATAATAGCCACTAAGAATCCAAAGGCAACATATCATCCACATAATCATCAAAATATAAGTCCTAGAACTCCAAGCAATATCATGGCAATATCAAGCTCTAATCAATACTCCGAGAAATGCCATGAACAGATCACACATAGCTAATGCAATATTTTAAACAAGTTCAAATAAATAAACCATGTCACTGCATTGCAATGATGCAAATGGAGGGTGTGGCTTGCCTGGGGTGGAAGAAATCACCGGGACAAAGTGCGAGAAGCTTGCAGAAAGAATCGCCGGAAAACATTCTCTCTCGGAGGGGGCTGATTAATGACAAAGGCAAAAAGGACATTTTCACAGTGTCAAACTATCGTGAAAATGAAACCAACAGAACGGGCTCGACGAAACGAAGACGTGGACTTTGGATTCACCTCATTTAGAGTTGTGGTTGAAAAGTTATAGTTGTTTTTCTGCCAGGGACCTATCTGTAATGAAATCATCACAAACAAGCCCTCAGCCGGATAAACAGAAAGCGTCTTTTCGAAAATACGTCTTCTGCACAGAGGAAACGTATTTTAAGCCCAAGTTAAATGAAAACACGCCTTCCCATAAAGAAAGTGTACTTTCAACAGAACTAAGACAAAAGTACGCTTTCAGGTACTGAAAACGTAAAACCGCAAGTCCGTTTGCACTTATCTGACGTGGCGGGGCGGGGTCAACGCGTGTGGCTGCCAGGTGGGGTCTCGCGGGAGGTGGGGCCCCCCTGGCCAGGGTCTTTCTTCCTCCTCGCCGTCTCCCCGATCGGAAGCAGAGGAGCAGAGGCAGGGGGAGAGGCCGGCGATGGCCCAGCCGGCTCCGGCCATCATCGGCCGAGCCGAGGCCACCGAGGAACGCGGGGCGGAGTGCTGCTCCCGCCTGGAGCAGCAGCAACGCCCGAGGAGGAGCGGGATCATGGCGACGAGAGGAGGCAGGGGCGGAGCAGAGGCGCTGCCGGCGACGGGCGCTGGCGATTCCGGCCACCTCCGGCCAAGTGGAACACGCCGGCGAGGTCGGGGAAGGACGGCGCGTCCGTTCAGAGGGGAAACGGGCGCCGGGGAGGAGCGGGGCTGCCGCGGCATCACAGCAACAGAGGGTGAGGACGGCGGCTTCTGGTGGAGTCAGGCAGGGAGTTAAGGTTGCTCCGGTGGCAAGGCATGGGGTTGGGGAGGCTCGCAGGAGCACAGGGAAGCCAATGGTGGTGGTGGGAGGGGAAGAGAAGCTTCGGCTCGAGCTAATTTAGCCGGAGGGGAGCGACGGCCATGGCGGCCAACAGAGGCGAAGAGGAGCTCTCGAGCTTGAATGATAGGCTGGGGAGGGGTAGTGGAGCGAGGCAAGGCTGGTGACGAGCTCGGAGGGGGTCGGGGCTGTTCCTTATATAGGCGGGGGTGAGGGGCACGGGCTCGGGTGTCGCCGGGCACGTCCAGCCGAGGGTCTGGCGACGGCCAGTGATCACGGGGAGGCGTAGAGGTCACGGAGACGAGCGGAGCTCGGGGACAAGAAGAGGAAGAAGCCACGGCGCCATTAATGCTCGGTCGGCCATAGTGCGCCCGTGGGCGAGCGTCGGCGAGGGGTTTTACGGAGAGGGAGAGAGGTCCAGGAGGACGGCGACGACGCGGTAAAACTGCTGGACACGCTTACGCGCGCGAAGGCGACGAGAGGAGGAGGGGGTCC
Source organism: Thinopyrum obtusiflorum (assembly GCA_036873465.1). Taxonomy (NCBI): domain Eukaryota; kingdom Viridiplantae; phylum Streptophyta; class Magnoliopsida; order Poales; family Poaceae; genus Thinopyrum; species Thinopyrum obtusiflorum. The sequence goes on along the minus strand of JAAAWM010011806.1, from coordinate 91,860 downwards.
AGCACAAACAGCCACTGGACGCGGCCACTACACACAGAGCGCGTGCACAGGCACGCCATTGTCGCGGTCACCGTGTGCACTGGCATGTAGCGGGGGAGAGGGGCTGGAACTTGTTGTCTACGGGTAAGTTCATCCAGGGTAGGTCTCAACTACGGTGGTAGCTCGGTTAAAAGTGCCCTGGTTAAAAGGTAATCACCCTCTGAAGTTTACTGCAGTAAACTTGGTTGAGCACTAGTGATCAACAGGAAGGGTTTTGGAGCCATAGAGTTTGTCTGCGAGGTTGAGGTAAAGAAGGACTTTCATCCTACTAATTTTGAGAAGATTGGGATAAAGATTTAATGTAGTTGCTTAACAACAACATAATCTGGTCAGAAACTAGATTAAGATGGTGCACTCAAATGGTGATTCCATTTGGGCTGAAATTTGGCAAGGCCTGATGATTTGATCATATAAAGATGCTGTATAAGTTTAATACCAATTGGATTCACCAAAATGGTACTTGCTTCACAAACATCCTTGCTGACCAGAAACTTGCAATAATTTTGGAGAAATATTGGCTAAGTGAAATGGTGCCAAATTTTGTGGAGAGCTGTTATTTGGGTAGGAGAACAATCTGGTATTTTCTCAGAATTAATGAAGGAATATAAAATGCACTTGCTTCACAACCTGAAAATATTGCCAGAATGAAAGATTTGGTCCTGTGCTCACATAGATTATTGGATGGGCTGAAACTTGGAGGAGTGTCAAGATATGAGCACAAGAAGAGGCATGTAAAATTTCAACTCATTTGGATGCTCCTAGCTAGTACTTCCTTCACAGTTGCTTCTATTTGACAGAAACTTTGAAAAATCACTGAGGAAGATTGGCTGGGCAAATAAAGTTGCATTTTGGCATGTGGCAATTATTTGGACATAAAAGAATGCCCAAGAAGTTTGGGAGCAAACAAGATAAGATAAATGACAATTCCTTCACAAAGTGCCACTCTGGACAGAATGGAAGAATGAATATTGGAGAATTATTTTTGAACTGGGCAAGATGATGTTTGGGCATATTTGAGCAATATATGACCCAAAGTAATTATGAGAATTATTTGGGAATTTTTGTATGGACATAAATATAGGTTGCTTCATAACCTAGGGCAGACAGGGTTATTCCTTTAATAGAAAAAGGAATATTCCTGAGAAAAAGAAATTAGGGTTTGGTCAAGCAGTGTAGTGACATGATCTTGGCAAGGTTTTGAGAAAGATGAGCCACTTGGGAGGGGGAAGGAGGATGATTTCCCATGTGACAAGGCCACAGAACCACTCCAAAAAGAAAAACAGAGCAAAAACCAAATAAATCAAAAGAAAAAGAAAAGGGCCAAAATCCAGGCTGTTACAGGGGGCACGCGCCACCTCCCGTGGCCTGTCTCCTCTCCTCCACTATGGCCCAATTGGCCCAATAACTTTCCTCGGGGGTTCCGGTAACCTCCCGGTACTCCGAAAAATCCCCGATCTTCTTCGGAACCATTCCGATGTCCATATATAACCTTCCAATATATCAATCTTTACCTCTCGACCATTTCGAGACTCCTCGTCATGTCCGTGATCTCATCCGGGATTCTGAACAATCTTCGGTCACTAAAACACATAACTCATAATACAAATCGTCATCGAACGTTAAGCGTGCGGACCCTACGGGTTCGGGAACTATGTAGACATGATCGAGACACATCTTTGATCAATAACCAACAGCGGAACCTGGATGCTCATAGTGGTTCCTACATATTCTACGAAGATCTTTATCGGTCAAACCACAATAACAACATACGTCATTCCCTTTGTCATCGGTATGTTATTTGCCCGAGATTCGATCGTCGGTATCCTCATACCTAGTTCAATCTCGTTACCAGCAAGTCTCTTTACTCGTTCCGTAATGCATCATCCCATAACTAACTCATTAGTCACATTGCTTGCAAGGCTTATAGTGATGTGCATTACCGAGAGGGCCCAGAGATACCTCTCCGATACACGTAGTGACAAATCCTAATCTTGATCTATGCCAACCCAACAAACACCTTCGGAGACACCTCTAGAGCATCTTTATAATCACCCAGTTACGTTGTGGCGTTTGATAGCACACAAGGTGTTCCTCCGGTATTCGGGAGTTGCATAATCTCATAGTCAGAGGAATATTTATAAGTCATGAAGAAAGCAATAGCAATAAAACTTAACGATCATTATGCTAAGCTAACGGATGGGTCTTGTCCATCACATCATTCTCCTAATGATGTGATCCCATTCATCAAATGACAACACATGTCCATGGTCAGGAAACTTAACCATCTTTGATTAACGAGCTAGTCTAGTAGAGGCATACTAGGGACACTTTGTTTTGTCTATGTATTCACACATATATCAAGTTTCCGGTTAATACAATTCTAGAATGAATAATAAACATTTATCATGATATAAGTAAATATAAATAACAACTTTATTATTGCCTCTAGGGCATATTTCCTTCAGTTGTCTCGAAAAGCATCCTCCAAGTCCTCCCAGCTACCAATGGAGTTCTCTGGGAGGCTATTCAACCAGTGTCGTGCTGGTCCTTTTAACTTCAAGGGGAGGTATTTGATGGCATGGAGATCGTCACCGCGAGCCATGTGAATGTGGAGAAGAAAATCTTCAATCCATACAGCGGGATCTGTCGTTCCATCGTATGCCTCGATGTTTACGGGTTTAAACCCTTCTGGAAATTGGTGCTGCATTACCTCATTGGTAAAGCACATGGGGTGTGTGGTGCCTCTGTATCGGGCGACATCACGACGAAGCTCGGATGACATCCGTGTTCGGTTCTCGGCCCAAACTTGGTGATGCTTGTCACGCCAGGCTTGATGGCCGTCATCTCGTGTTGGAGCATGTCCCCTTGATCCGTAGATTGATCTGGTCTGGCCAGCTCTATTTTCCAGGTCCTGACGTAAATCATACGTGTAGCCCAGAGCTGCTGCCTCTTTGCCTCTACGGCGAGGTGGTGCGGGCTGGTGTTCGGCATGGTTGGTCGCTTTGTCCCGTCCACGCGATGGTCGGTCTGGTTCATCGACATTATTGTATCTCGACAGTATTGGCTCCATGGCCTCGTCGTTGAATTGCGATAGTAGTTTATGTTTTGGATAACTCTTTGTTGGGCACTCCAGGCCGTATTCTTCGGCGGCCAGGACCTTAGTCCATCTGTCGTTGAGCGTATCCTGTTCGGCTTGAAGCTGTTGCTGTTTCTTTTTTAGGCTCCTCGCAGTGGTGATGAGCTGTCGCTTGAAGTGCTCTTGTTTGAGGGGTTCCTCTGGCACGATGAAATCTTCGTTGCCGAGGTTAACATCCTCCTGGAGGTCGGTAGATAATTACTATCCTCTGAATCCTCATGATCAACAAGTTCGTCGGGGTTAACTTGCCCCTCCTCCCATTCATCCTGCTCGGACACCGGCTCGACGGGGTCTTCGGGGTCTTCGACATCAGCCAGAGTGTTGTTATCTCCGGTGCTGGTGTTGCTTTCCTTTTTGCGACGCGATCATGAACGGCGCCGCTGACGTCGGCGCTTTGGTGGTGCCTCGATGGGCTTGTCCTTGATCGAATCCTGAGCGTCATCGTCGTCATTATTTTTGGGCGTATCCACCATGTACATGTCGTATGTAGAAGTGGCCGTCCAACGCCCAGTGATGGGTGGGTTTTGGCCTGATTCGGCTCCGGCATCATCGTCCATGCCGTCGATGTCTTCAGAGGCGTAGTCTAGCATGTCAGTTATGTCCTCAATAGTGGCTATCAAGTGGGTGGTGGGTGGGCCGTAAAATTCCCCTCTCTTAGCCCCTAGTTCGGGTTGGGCATAGTTCGGAAGTGATACTTCCGTAATGGCGAGAGATCACATTAAGTCCAGAGCCTCGTTTAAGAGCGAGAGCTGGACGGGTGACTGAGGAACTGCGGAGCTGGACCTAGCAAATGCCACTTGTCCGTGCTCAATGCACGCAGGCCTCGAGGGTTCGTACTTGACCTCCAGAGACGAGTCCGGTTTCCCGATGACAGAGAGAGTTTTGTTTGACTCCGGGCCTGTTGACAACATGGCCACGTCTGGGTTTCCGGTTGGGAACTCCGTAACAGGAGAGAGTCCGGTGGGGCTTAGCCTCCCCTCTTCAGACAGAGCGGTCCGCTCTGGATCTAAGGCCAGGGCAGGAACGATAGTTGATCCTTGAACGGAGCCTGGTGGTGGATCCGACGGGTTTCCTTCATGTAGATGAGGAGCGGCGGCCGACGCTGAGAACCCTTCAAAGATCAAATCTCCTCGGATATCAGCGATGTAATTCAGGCTTCTGAACCTGATCTGGTGACCAGGGGCGTAGCTATCGATCTGCTCGAGGTGACCAGTCGAATTGGCACACAGAGCGAAGCCGCCAAACATGAAAAGTTGACCAGGGGGAAAGATCTCCCTGCAAATAGCGTCGTTGTCGATGATCAAACAAGCCATCGAACCTTTTGCCGATGACACAGTGGAACTCTCAATGAAAGCACCAATGTCGGTGTCAAAACCGGCCGATCTCGGGTAGGGGGTCCCGAACTGTGCGTCTGAGGATCGAATGTAACAAGGGACAAGTGGGACACAATGTTTACCCAGGTTCAGGCCCTCTTAATGGAGGTAAAACCCTACATCCTGCTTGATTGTATTTGATAAGTATAGGGGTTACAAGAGTTGATCCACCTCGAGGTCGTAATGGCTAAACCCTAGATGTCTAGCCTATGTGAATTCTGATAGCCCCTACGGACTAAACCCTCCAGTTCATATATACACCGGAGGGGTCTAGGGTTGTGCAGAGTCGGTTTGTAGAGGAAGGAAATTACATATTCGGACACTAATATTGCCATCCACGCATAGGGGAGTCCTGCCCGAACATGGGGGAAAGTCTTCCGCTTTGTATCTTCACGGCCCATCAGTCCGGCCCACATCGAATAGCCCGAACACCCGAGGACCCCCTAATCCAGGACTCCCTCACCCCCTCCCTCCTTTATATATGTGGGGAGGGGCGCCTAGAAGACAAACCAACCATTGTTAGCCGTGTGCGGCGCCCCCTCCACAGTTTACGCCTCCGGTCATATTCACGTAGTGCTTAGGCGAAGCCCTGCGCGGATCACTTCACCATCACCGTCACCACGCCGTCGTGCTGACGGAATTCTCCCTCGACACTTTGCTGGATCAAGAGTTTGAGGGACGTCATTGAGTTGAACGTGTGCAGAACTCGGAGGTTCCATACGTTCGGTGCTTGATCGGTCGGAACGAGAATAAGTTCGACTACATCAACCACGTTGTTAAACGCTTCCGCTTTCGGTCTACGAGGGTACGTGGACACACTCTCCCCCTCTCGTTGCTACGCATCTCCTAGATAGATCTTCGTAAGTGTAGGAAAATTTTAAAATTGCATGGTACGTTTCCCAACAGTGGCATCCGAGCCAAGTCTATGCGTAGATGATTTGCACGAGTAGAACACAAAGAGTTGTGGGCGGTGATCGTCATACTGCTTACCACCAATGTCTTATTTTGATTCGACGGTATTGTTGGATGAAGCGGCCCGGAACAACCTTACATGACCATGTTCATGAGACCGGTTCCACCGACAGACATGCAACAAGTTTTGCATAAATGTGGCTGGCGGGTGTCTGTTTCTCCAACTTTAGTTGAATCGAATTTGACTGCGGCCGGTCCTTGTTGAAGGTTAAAACAACAAACTTGATAAATCACCGTTGCGGTTTTGATGTGTAGGTAAGAACGGTTCTTACTAGAAGCCTGTAGCAGCCACGTAAAACTTGCAACAACAAAGTAGAGGACGTATAACTTGTTTTTGCAGGGCATGTTGTGATATGATATGGTCAAGACATGATGTGATATACGTTGTTGTATGAGATGATCATGTTTTGTAAAAGTTATCGCCAACTGTCAGGAGCCTTATGGTTGTCGCTTTATTGTATGAAATGCAAACGCCATGTAATTGCTTTGCTTTATCACTATGCGTTAGCGATAGTTGTAGAAGCGTTGGCGAGACAACCACGACGCTACGATGGAGATCAAGGTGTCAAGCCGGTGACGATGGAGATCATGACGGTGCTTTGGAGATGGAGATCAAAGGCACAAGATGATGATGGCCATATCATGTCACATATTTTGATTGCATGTGATGTTTATCTTTTATGGATCTTATTTTGCTTAGTACGGCGGTAGCATTATAAGATGATCCCTTACTAAAATTTCAAGGTATAAGTGTTATCCCCGAGTATGCATCGTTGCGACAGTTCGTCGTGCTGAGACACCACATGATGATCGGGTGTGATAAGCTCCACGTTCACATACAACAGGTGCAAGACAGTTTTGCACATGGGGAATACTTGGGTTAAACTTGATGAGCCTAGCATGTACAGACATGGCCTCGGAACACTGGAGACCAAAAGGTCGAACGTGAATCATATAGTAGATATGATCAACATAGAGATGTTCACCATTGAAAACTACTTCATCTCACGTGATGATCGGACATGGTTTAGTTGATTTGGATCACGTGATCATTTAGATGACTCAAGGGATGTCTATCTAAGTGGGAGTTCTTAAGTAATATGATTAATTGAACTTAATTTATCATGAACTTAGTCCTGATAGTTTTTGCATATCTATGTTGTAGATCAATGGCCTGTGCTACCGTTCCCTTGAATTTTAATGCGTTCCTAGAGAAAGCTAAGTTGAAAGATGATGGTAGCAACTACACGGACTAGGTCCGTAACTTGAGGATTATCCTCATTGCTACACAGAAGAATTATGTCCTTGATGCACCGCTAGGTGTACCACCACCCCCCCTGCACCTGCAGACGTTGTGAACGCCTAGCAGTCGCGTGTTGACGACTACTCGATAGTTCAGTGTGCCATGCTTTACGGCTTAGAATCGGGACTTCAAAGACATTTTGAACGTCATGGACCATATGAGATGTTCCAAGAGTTGAAGTTAATATTTCAAGCAAATGCCCGAGTTGAGAGATATGAAGTCTCCAACAAGTTCTATAGCTGCAAGATGGAGGAGAACAGTTCTGTCAGTGAACACATACTCAGAATGTCTGGGTATCATAACCACTTGACTCAGCTCGGAGTTAATCTTCCAAATGATAGTGTTATTGACAGAGTTCTTCAATCACTGCCACCAATCTATAAAGGCTCCGTTATGAACTATAATATGCAAGGGACGAAGAAGACTATTCCCGAGCTCTTCGCAATGCTCAAAGCTGCGGAGGTAGAAATCACGAAGGAGCATCAAGTGTTGATGGTTAACAAGACCACTAGTTTCAAGAAAAAAGGCAAAGGAAAGAAGGGGAACTTCAAGAAGAATGGCAAGCAAGTTGCCACTCCCAGGAAGAAGCGCAAGTCTGGACCTAAGCCTGAAAATGAGTGCTTCTACTGCAAAGGGATTGGTCACTGCAAGCGGAACTGCCCCAAGTATTTGGTGGATAAGAAGGATGGCAAAGTGAACAAAGGTATATTTGATATACATGTTATTGAGGTGTACCTTACTAATGCTCGTAGTAGTGCCTGGGTATTTGATACCGGTTCGGTTGCTCATATTTGTAACTCAAAACAGGGACTACGGATTAAACGAAGATTGGCTGAGGACGAGGTGACAATGCGAGTCGGAAATGGTTCCAAGGTCGGAAATGGTTCCAAGGTCGATGTGAACATTATATCTGGATCTTGTTTAATGCGATACGGTTATTCATTTAAATCAGAGAATAATGGTTGTTCTATTTATATGAGTAATATCTTTTATGGTCATGCACCCTTGAAGTGTGGTCTATTTTTATTGAATCTCGATCGTGGTGATACACATATTCATAGTATTTATGCCAAAAGATGCAAAGTTGATAATGATAGTGCAACATATTTGTGGCACCGCCGTCTAGGTCATATTGGTGTAAAGCGCATGAAGAAACTCCATGCGGATGGACTTTTGGAATCACTTGATTATGAATCATTTGATGCTTGCGAACCATGCCTCATGGGCAAGATGACTAAAACTCCGTTCTCCGGAACAATGGAGCGAGCTACTGACTTATTGGAAATAATACATACCGATGTGTGCGGTCCAATGAGTGTTGAGGCTCGCGGCGTGTATCGTTATTTTCTGACCTTCACAGATGATTTGAGTAGATATGGGTATATCTACTTAATGAAATACAAGTCTGAAACATTTGAAAAGTTCAAAGAATTTGAGAGTGAAGTGGAGAATCATCGTAACAAGAAAATAAAGTTTCTACGATCTAATCACGGAGGCGAATATTTCAGTTACTAGTTTGGCCTTCATTTAAAACAATGTGGAATAGTTTCACAACTCACGCCACCTGGAACACCACAGCGTAATGGTGTGTCCGAACGTCGTAACCGTACTTTATTAGATATGGTGCGATCTATGATGTCTCTTACCATTTTGGGGTTATGCATTAGAGACAGCTGCATTCACTTTAAATAGGGCACCATCTAAATCCATTGAGACAGCACCGTATGAACTGTGGTTTGGCAAGAAACATAAGCTATCATTTCTTAAAGTCTGGGGTTGCGATGCTTATGTGAAAAAGCTTCAACCTGATAAGCTCGAACCCAAATCGGAGAAGTACGTCTTCGTAGGATACCCAAAAGAAACTGTTAGGTACACCTCCTATCATAGATCCGAAGGCAAGATCTTTGTTGTTAGGAATGGATCCTTTCAAGAGAAGGAGTTTCTCTCGAAAGAAGTGAGTGGGAGGAAAATAGAACTTGATGAGGTAATTGTACCTTCTCTCAAATTGGAAAGTAGCTCATCACAGAAAACCGTTCCAGTGATGACTACACCAACTAGCGAGGAAGCTAATGATAATGATCATGAAACGTCGGATCAAGTTACTACCAAACCTCGTAGGTCAACTAGAGCATGTTCCGCACCAGAGTGGTATGGTAATCCTGTTTTGGAAGTCATGTTACTAGACCATGACGAACCTACGAACTATGAGGAAGCGATGATGAGCCCAGATTCCGCAAAATGGCTTGAGGCCATGAAATCTGAGATGGGATCCATGTATGAGAACTAAGTATGGACTTTGGTTGACTTGCCGATGATCGGCAAGCCATAGAGAATAAATGGATCTTCAAGAAGAAGACTGACGCTGATGGTAATGTTACTGTCTACAAAGCTCGACTTGTCACGAAAGGTTTTCGACAAGTTCAAGGAGTTGACTATGATGAGACCTTCTCACCCGTAGCGATGCTTAAGTCTGTCCGAATCATGTTAGCAATTACCGCATTTTATGATTATGAAATCTGGCAAATGGACGTCAAAACTGCATTCCTTAATGGATTTCTTAAAGAAGAGTTGTATATGATGCAACCAGAAGGTTTTGTTGATCTAAAGGAGCTGACAAAGTGTGCAAGCTCCAGCGATCCATTTATGGACTGGTGCAAGCATCTCGGAGTTGGAATATATGCTTTGATGAGGTGATCAAAGCATATGGTTTTATATAGACTTTTGGAGAAGCCTGTATTTACAAGAAAGTGAGTGGGAGCTCTATAGCATTTCTAATATTATATATGGATGACATATTGTTGATTGGAAATGATATAGAATTTCTCGATAGCATAAAAGGATACTTGAATAAAAGTTTTTCAATGAAAGACCTCAGTGAAGCTGCTTATATATTGGGCATCAAGATCTATAGAGATAGATCAAGACGCTTAATTGGACTTTCACAAAGCACATACCTTGATAAAGTTTTGAAGAAGTTCAAAATGGATCGGTCAAAGAAAGGGTTCTTGCCTGTGTTACAAGGTGTGAAGTTGAGTCAAACTCAATGCCCGACCACTGCAGAAGATAGAGAGAAAATGAAAGTCATTCCCTATGCCTCAGCCATAGGTTCTATCATGTATGCTATGTTGTGTACCAGACCTGATGTGTGCCTTGCTATAAGTCTAGCAGGGAGGTACCAAAGTAATCCAGGAGTGGATCACTGGACAGCGGTCAAGAACATCCTGAAGTACCTGAAAAGGACTAAGGATATGTTTCTCGTTTATGGAGGTGACAAAGAGCTCGTTGTAAATGGTTACGTCGATGCTAGCTTTGACACAGATCCGGATGACTCTAAGTCACAAACCGGATACGTATTTATATCGAATGGTCGAGCTGTCAGTTGGTGCAGTTCCAAGCAAAGTGTCGTGGTGGTAAGCGGAGTACATAGCTGCTTCGGAAGCAGCGAATGAAGCAGTCTGGATGAAGGAGTTCATATCCGATCTAGATGTAATACCTAGTGCATCGTGTCCAATGAAAATCTTTTGTGACAATACTGGAGCAATTGCCTTGGCGAAGGAATCCACATTTCACAAAAGAACCAAACACATCAAGAGACGCTTCAACTCCATCCGTGATCAAGTCAAGGAGGGAGACATAGAGATTTGCAAAATACATAGGGATCTGAATGTGGCAGACCCGTTGACTAAGCCTCTTCCACGAGCAAAACATGATCAGCACCAAGGCTCCATGGGTGTTAGAATCATTACAATGTAATCTAGATTATTGACTCTAGTGCAAGTGGGAGACTGAAGGAAATATGCCCTAGAGTCAATAATAAAGTAGTTATTTATATTTCCTTATATCATGATAAATGTTTAGTATTCATGTTAGAATTGTATTAACCGAAAACTTGATACAAGTGTGGATACATAGACAAAACACCGTGTCCCTAGTGAGCCTCTACTAGACTAGCTCGTTAATCAAAGATGGTTAAGTTTCCTAACCATAGACATGTGTTGTCATTTGATGAACGGGATCACATCATTAGGAGAATGATGTGATGGACAAGACACATCTGTTACCTTAGCATAATGATCGGTAAGTTTTATTGCGACTGCTTTCTTCATGACATATACATATTCCTTTGGCTATGAGATTATGCAACTCCCGGATACCAGAGGAATACCTTGTGTGCTATCAAATGTCACAACATAACTGGGTGATTATAAAGACGCTCTACAGGTATCTTCGAAGGTGTTTGTTGGGTTGGCATAGATTGAGATTAGGATTTGTCACTCCGAGTATCGGAGAGGTATCTCTGGGCCCTCTCGGTAATGTGATACATCTCCAACTTATCTACTTTTTCTCACGCTTTTCCTCTTGTTTTGGACTCTAATTTGCATGATTTGAATGAAACTAACCCCGGACTGACGCTGTTTTTAGCAGAACTACAATGGTGTTGTTTTTGTGCAGAAATATAAGTTCTCGGAATGGAACGAAACTTTGCGAGGATTTTTATATCAATAATAAGAATTTCTGGAGCCAAGACCCACCGGAGAGGGGCCCCTGGTTGGGCACAACCCACCAAGGCACGCTCCCCTCTCCTGGCGCGCCCAGGTGGGTTGTACCCACCTGGTGGCCCCGTTGACGACCCCCCTGATACTATAAAATCACATATTTCCAGAAAAAAATCAGGGAGAAAGAATTATCACGATCCATAAGACGGAGCTACCGCCAAGCCCTGTTCTTCCTCGGGAGGGCAGATCTGGAGTCCGTTTGGGGCTCCGGAGAGGGGGATCTTTGTTCTTCGTCATCACCAACCAATCTCCATCGCCAATTCCATGATGCTCCCCACCGGGAGTGAGTAATTCCTTCGTAGGCTCGCTGGTCGGTGAGGAGTTGGATGAGATTCATCATGTAATCGAGTTAGTTTTGTTAGGGCCTGATCCCTAGTATCCACTATGTTCTTAGATTGATGTTGCTATGACTTTGCTATGCTTAATGCTTGTCACTTTGGGCCCGGGTGCCATGAACTCAGATCTGAACCGTTTATGAATCCATCATTATATCCATGTTTTAGATCCGATCTTGCAAGTTATAGTCACCTACTACGGTTATGATCCGACAACCCCGGAGTGACAACAATCGGGCCCACTCTCGGTGATGACCGTAGTTTGAGGAGTTCATGTATTCACTATGTGTTAATGCTTTGTTCTGGTTCTCTATTAAAAGGAGGCCTTAATATCCCTTAGTTTTCAATATGGACCCCGCTGCCACTGGAGGGTAGGACAAAAGATGTCATGCAGGTTCTTTTAATAAAGCACGTATGACTATTTACGGAATACATGCCTACATTATATCGATGAACTGGAGCTAGTGCCATATCGCCCTAGGTTATAACTGTCACATGATGAATATCATCCAACGAGTCACCGATCCAATGCCTACGAATTTATCTTATATTGTTTCTGCTAAGCTACTACTGCTATCATCACTGTTACACTTGCTACAAAAATTACTGCTATCACTGTTACTGTTACCATTGCTACTGTCACCACTATCAAAACTATCATATTACTGTGCTACTGATCACTTTGCTGCAGATAATTAATCTCCAGATGTGGTTGAATTGACAACTCAGCTGCTAATACCTTCAAATATTCTTTGGCTCCCCTTGTGTCGAATCTATAAATTTGGGTTGAATACTCTACCCTCGAAAACTGTTGCGATCCCCTATACTTGTGGGTTATCAAGACCTTTTTCTGGCGCCGTTGCCGGGGAGCATAGCTATATTTGTTGAGTCACTTGGGATTATTATCATATTATCACTATGAAGAATCTGAAGGATCCAAAGACTAAGATTTATCCCTCAAAGACGAGGGGAGGTAAGGAACTGCCATCCAGTTCTGCTTTAGATTCACCTTCTGTTATGAGTAAACTTGCAACACCACCACATGCTATCAATTCTAATATGTCGCAAGTTATTGATGATGCTACTTCTGCTATGGATAATGCTTTTGATGATGCTAGTACCTAGCTTGATAATGATGATGTGCCACTTGGTGATTTTCCTGATGCACAAATTGCTAGAGTAATACAACATGATGTTGTTGAATCTGATGATGAGCTTGAAACTGAAACTCCTGAAACACCTGCTAGAACTAGCCTTCCTAGATATGAATTGCCTAAGGTACCGGAAGGTTATGTTATGAGTGAAGAAACAACTAGAGATATTCTTGCTTGCAATGATAGAGATGATCTAGAGAAATTATTATGCAAGTATAAAGAAAAATCTCTGAATGCTAGAATGAAATGTGATCCAAAGTTTGCTACTTCACCTATCTTTATTGATGATAAGGATTATGAATTCTCTGTCGACCCAGAGTTAATTACTTTGGTTGAATCTGATCCTTTCCGTGGTTATGAAACTGAAACTGTTGTGGCACATCTTACTAAGTTAAATGATATAGCCACCCTTTTTACTCATGATGAAAAAACTCGCTATTACTTTATTCTCAAATTATTTCCTTTCTCATTAAAGGGTGATGCTAAAGCTTGGTACAATACTCTTACTCCTGGTTGTGTACGTAGTCCCTAGGATATGATTTACTACTTCTGTGAAAAATATTTTCCTGCTCATAAGAAACAAGCTGCCTTACAGGAAATATTTAACTTTGTGCAAACTAAAGAAGAGAGTCTCCCACAAGCTTGGGGGGAGGCTTTGCCAGTTACTTAATGCTTTGCTTGATCATCCTCTTAAGAAAAATGAAATACTTGATATCTTTTATAATGGACTAACCGATGCTTCTAGGGATTTCCTAGATAGTTGTGCTGGTTGTGTTTTCAGGGAACGAACTATTGCTCAAGCTGAAGAACTATTGAATAACATACTGAAAATTATGATGATTGGACTCTTCCTGAACACCGCCTAAACCCACTCCGAAGAAGAGGGGTATATTATATCTCAGTCCTGAAGATATGCAAGAGGCAAAGAAATCTATGAAGGAAAAAGGTATTAAAGTTGAGGATGTTAGAAATTTACCTCCTATTGAAGAAATACATGGGCTTAATACACCACCAATGCCTAACGTGGTAGAGGTAAATTCTCTTATGAAGTTCAATGAAAATGATAATCCTCACAATATGCATCCTAGTCAATGCCTTTATGAGTTTGAAAACTACATTAGAAAACAAGATCACTTCAATGCAAATGTTATGAAACAATTGAAATATAATTCTGATATGATTGCTCGCTTGAGTGACTTGTTATTTAGAATTTCAAATGATGTTAGAGGTGTTGGAAAACATGCTTCTATGGTTCAAACTTAGTTAGAACAAGTTGCTAAATCATAAAGAGAATTTCTTGATGAAATGAATCATAATATGCATGACTTTGCTGTTAGAGTTGCAACTAGAGGAGGTAAAATGACTCAGGAACCACTTTATCCTGAGGGACACCCAAAAAGAATAGAACAATATTCACAAAGAAACAACACTAGTGCACCTAGTCCTTCTAAAAAGAAAAAGAAAAGGAAAAATGATAGGACTTTGCACACTTCTAGTGAACCTGAAATAGAAAAACCTCCTGGTAATGATAATGAAACTTCTATCTCTGATGCTGAAACTCAATCTGGTAATGAACACTCACCTAGTGATAATGAAAAAGATAATGATGAGGTTCATGAAGACACTCAAACAAATAATGAAAAAGAACCAGATAATGATGTTGAGATAGAACCACCAGTTGATCTTGATAACCCACAACCTAAGAATAAAAGGTATGATAAAAGAGACTTTGTTGCTAGAAAACACGGTAAAGAAAGAGAACCGTGGGTTCAAAAACCTATGCCTTTTCCACCCAAGTCAACTAAAAAGAAAGATGATGAAGAATTTGAACGCTTTGCTGAAATGCTGAGGCCAGTCTTTTTGCGTACTCGCTTGACTGATATCTTGAAAATGCCTCCTTATGCAAAGTATATGAAAGACATCATCAAAAATAAGAGAAAAATACCGGAAGCTGAAATCTCCACTATGCTTGCTAATTATACTTTCAAAGATGGAGTACCTAAAAAACTTGGAGATCCGGGAATACCAACTATACCTTGCTCTACCAAAAAGAATTATGTGAAAACCGCTTTGTGTGATTTAGGAGCTGGTGTTAGTGTTATGCCTTTATCTTTATATAAAAGACTTGACTTGAATAAACTCGCACCTACTGAAATGTCTTTGCAAATGGCTGACAAGTCAACTGCCATACCTATTGGTATCTGTGAGGATGTGCCCGTTGTTGTTGCTAATGTTACTATTTTGACTGACTTTGTTATACTTGAGATGCCCGAGGACGACAACATGTCGATTATCCTTGGTAGACCCTTCTTGAATACTGCAGGGGCTGTTATTGATTGCAATAAAAGCAAGGTCACTTTTCATATTAATGGTAATGAGCATATAGTGCACTTTCCGGAGAAACAATTCCAAGTGAATGGTATTAATGTTATTGAAAAATCTCTGACAATCACTATTGGAAGTTTTCAAATACCTCTACCTACTGTCAAAAAGAAATATGAAATGCTCATTGTTGGGGACATCCATATCCCCATTGAGGTAACTTAGTGATTTACGAAAGTTCTTCGGTTTCATGCTAATCGAAAGTGGTTGTTAATAAGACCTGATCAACCTTATTAATGAATCATTTTTTAGCGGTTTGAAGTTGATGAATTTAGTAAGCACTACCTTCTGTCTTTACTTTTTATTCTCTATTTTTATTAGTTAAATAAAATAAATGCCATGTTTTGTCTGTTTTCTGAATTTCCCGTGCAATAAAAAATGACCCAAAAATAAAAGTTCTCAAAATGCCCTGAAAATTTTATATGATTTTTTTCTGAATATTTATGAATTTTTGGTGTAAATTATACCAGAGGGAGGTGCACCAGGTGGGGCACAACCCACCTGGGCGCGCCAGCACCCCCAAGCGCGCCCTGGTGGGTTGTGGTCCCCACGTGGGCCCCCTCACTTATCTCTTTAGCCCACATCATCACTCACCTCCAGAAAAAAAATCCCCATTGCTCTCTTTCCCGTGTTCTTGAGCTCAAACCCGTGGATTTCGATCTCTTTGCTCGAAGCTCCGTTTCCGAAACTGTTTCGGGGGATTGTTGCTTGGTATGTGACTCCACCATTTGTCCAATTAGTTTTTGTTTTAGTGGTTTATACTTTGAATAATTAGCTACTCTTGGTGCTGCTGTAGATGTGCTTGCATGTTGAATTCTTAGTGTTCTAAGTAGTTTGAATGCTTGCTATGGCCTCTATGTATCCCTATGAGTAGTTGCTATCAATTTTGTGAAGTTTTGTTGAGAAAATTTTGTGAACTAAAAATTCAGATTTTTGTTCATAGGAAAAATTGTACGCGGACATGATGAACCTATTTGGAAGGAGTTCTTCGAGGAGACGATCCTCGGGGCATCTTCTAGTGATAGTTCTGCCTGCCGGTCTTATGTTGAACCAAGTGAAAGTTCCACACGAAGTGCCGCTACCAAAACATGCTTATGGCCTTGCGATGAGTATATGATGCATGTGGGCATTAAGGAGGAATTTGAGCAATATGTTCACAATGCTGGTCTCGGTCCCTACCTTTCAGATAAGTGTGAACAACACCAACTTCTCACTGAATCATTTGTCAAAATATTTAAATATTTTCCACGTGAGTCTAGGGTGTCGTTTATGCTTTATGATAATCCATTTACTATTCCATTAGAGAATTTTGCTTATCATTGCAAACTTCCATTTTGGGGTTCGCCTGATGAGCCACCAACGGCTGAGTATGAATCTTTCTTGACTAGCCTTTGTTACGGTGAAAATAGGGGAGTGAGACAAGGAAGAATAAAGAGCATTCACTTTCCCGCAATTCAGTATTTTGCATTATTTAACGGGAAATGCATAGTAGGCAAGCAAGACTGTAGCATAATTTGTGCGCCAGACTTGAGCCTCATTCACACCGCTCTCACTGGTGAAAGGAATTATAACCTTGGAGTGATTGTTGCACGTAGACTTCAGCATAACGCTAACAGTGGCTGGTTCTATGGTGGAATTTACGCCACGCGCTTAGCGCGAGGGCTGGGTGTTTCACCTTTGCCCTTTGATCCTATCCTACCCATGTAGTATTTAGATTTTGACACCTTAAAAGAGCATAAGATTCTCAAGGGAAAGGTTGATAACTTCACTTATAATTTAATGTTCAACCAAACATTTATTGTGCACACATATTTGCCTGCGCCTGCTCTTTTTGACTATCACAGCAAGGGAGATATTTTGTTCTTGAGAGCGAGGCCCGAGCTCATAACGCAGCAGTGGTGGCAGCACGGCAAGCCGAGACGTCCGCACCAAGAGCCTCCGTGAGCTACCATGCCGACTACTACCCTCCAGGCTACTGATTGACTACCAAGCTAGGCCAAAAGCCTAAGCTTGGGGGAGTACGTGTTCTCACCGACATTACATTCATGTTCACATATCATTCTATTTGTCGGTGTTCACACTTTTTCATTGTATTATCCGTGCTTAGATTTATTTTTCTTGTCTTCTTCTTGTGTGTTTGAAAAAGTTTAGAAAAACCAAAAAAAATAGTTGTAGTAATTTACTTTCTACGCATGCTTAGTAGTAGTACTAAAAAGAAAATCCAGAAAGATTTCCTTGTTCTTCTTTTGCTTGTTGGGAGCTTTCCCGTGTAAATAGTTTTTCTTGTTTTTGCTTTTCCCTTTTATTTCCTTGTTCAAGAAAACCAAAAACTCCAAAAATATTTCAGTGTGTTTTTCTGAATTTTTTTTCTTTTTATTCGAGTTGTACCGAGGAGAAGACCACGATGAAAATGTTGAGTGGCTCTCATATGAATAATTGTTGAACTAATAAAGAGCCCATTTTACCTTGTCTTCTCCTGCTGAATAAAATGTTTGCAGATTCCAGCTTAGTCCACGGCACTCTTGCACTATTATTATTTTCATATCATTCGGTCGTGCAAGTGAAAGGCAATAATGATGATATTCGATGAACTGGCCGTGGCAAAGAGAAACTGGTATGAACTCGACTTGTTCTGTTTGTGTAAATATGTTTAACCTAGTATCCAGGCTTCAGCGCATTATGATTAAACATGTTTGCAATGACAATTAGAGATTATAGTTTCTCATGCCATGCATAAGTAGTTGGGAGTTGATAATGATTTATCTTGGATATCAACATAGCGTTAAGATGATTGTGATGTAGTATGATGATATGGTATCCTCCTCTGAATGTTCGAGTGGCTTGACTTGGTACATGTTCATGCATGTAGTTGAATCAAAACCAACATAGCCTCTATAATATTTATGTTCATGGTGTTCATATCCTACTCATGTTAGTGTCCAATGTTACTTATGCATAATGCATGGTTATGATCGTTGTTGCTCTCTAGCTGGCCGCTTCTCAATCTAAATTGCTAGCCTTCGCCTGTACTAAGTGGGAACTCTGCTTGTACATCAAAAACCTTGAACCCAAAGTTATTCCAGATGAGTCCACCATACCTACCTATATACGGTATTACCCTGCCGTCCTAAGTAAATTTGCATGTGCCACCTCTTAAAACTTCTAAAAATTATCCTTTTTGTGTGCCTGGATCGTTCATGGAACGACAGGAGGTGGTCGATATCTTCCATGCTAAGCGGGTTATTCTCAGGTCGAGTGTTTATTCACTCGCCATAGCACGAGAAAATGGGCGGTAATAGGGATTCCTAGTCCCGAACTCAAAAATGCAAATAATTAAACAAAACTCCCCCGGGACTGATGTTGGTATGGACGACACCCGTTGTTTTGGACAAGCCGTGGAGTGTGATTGATGGTAGAGGGGGAGTAAACCTTTACTTTTATCGCTTGGGAACCGCCACTACCATGCTTAGCATGGAAGATGTTGATAACTGATGGTCGTGAAGTGAATAAGAAGGGTGCATGTCTCAAAATAATCATTTATCTCTGTTTTAAAAACTGAGCTCTGGCACCTCTGCAAATCCCTGCTTCCCTCTGCGAAGGGACTTTCTATTTACTTTTATGTTGTGTCATCACCTTCTAAAAACAAGCGCCAGAAACTGAGTAGAGCACAGCTGTCATGATTTATGCATTATGTATAGCTAATGTTGGGTGCATCATGACTAGATCTTTTCTACCATGAATTACAATGTTTAGTCACTGCTTGAACTTTGGAGGTGCTCTGCATTTATGTTTTGCGGTCTCAGAAAGGGCTAGAGAGATACCATTATTGTCATATTATATCATGGTTGTTTTGACAACGTGTTGCTGTTTGAGATATCTTATTATTGCTCGCTAGCTGATTATGTCATTGATATGAGTCATTATAATCTTTAAGTGTTATTGTCGACACGGTTAGTTATAATGCTGGCTGAAAACCTGGGTGTTGTTTAAGCTTATTTATGCAAACAAGAGCAAAAGAGTTCGTAAAAGTTTTTCTTTCTCACTTTCAGTTTATCAACTGAATTGCTTGAGGACAAGCAAAGGTTTAAGCTTGGGGGAGTTGATACGTCTCCAACGTATCTACTTTTTCTCACACTTTTCCTCTTGTTTTGGACTCTAATTTGCACGATTTGAATGAAACTAACCCCAGACTGACGCTGTTTTCAGCAGAACTACCATGGTGTTGTTTTTGTGCAGAAATAAAAGTTCTCGGAATGGAACGAAACTTTGCGAGGATTTTTTATATCAATAATAAGAATTTCTAGAGCCAAGACCCACCGGAGAGGGGCCCCTGGTTGGGCACAACCCACCAGGGCGCGCCCCCTCTCCTGGCGCGCCCAGGTGGGTTGTACCCACCTGGTGGCCCTGCTGATGACCCCCCTGATACTATAAGATCACATATTTCCAGAAAAAATCAGGGAGAAAGAATTATCGTGATCCACAAGACGGAGCCGCCGCCAAGCCCTGTTCTTCCTCGGGAGGGTAGATCTGGAGTCCGCTTGGGACTCCGGAGAGGGGGGTCTTCGTTCTTCGTCATCACCAACCAATCTCCATCGCCAATTCCATGATGCTCCCCACCGGGAGTGAGTAATTCCTTTGTAGGCTCGCTGGTCGGTGAGGAGTTGGATGAGATTCATCATGTAATCGAGTTAGTTTTGTTAGGGCCTGATCCCTAGTATCCACTATGTTCTTAGATTGATGTTGCTATGAATTTTGCTATGCTTAATGCTTGTCACTTTGGGCCCGGGTGCCATGAACTCAGATCTGAACCGTTTATGAATTCATCATTATATCCATGGTTTAGATCCGATCTTGCAAGTTATAGTCACCTACTATGGTTATGATCCGACAACCCCGGAGTGACAACAACCGGGCCCACTCTCGGTGATGACCGTAGTTTGAGGAGTTCATGTATTCACTATGTGTTAATGCTTTGTTCCGGTTCTCTATTAAAAGGAGGCCTTAATATCCCTTAGTTTCCAATATGGACCCCGCTGCCACGGGAGGGTAGGACAATAGATGTCATGCAAGTTCTTTTAATAAAGCACGTATGACTATTTACGCAATACATGCCTACATTATATCGATGAACTGGAGCTAGTGTCGTATCGCCCTAGGTTATAACTGTCACATGATGAATATCATCCAACGAGTCACTGATCCAATGCCTACGAATTTATCTTATATTGTTTCTGCTAAGCTACTACTGCTATCATCACTGTTACACTTGCTACAAAATTACTGCTATCACTGTTACTGTTACCATTGCTACTGTCACCACTATCAAAACTATCATATTACTATGCTACTGATCACTTTGCTGCAGATAATTAATCTCCAGGTGTGGTTGAATTGACACCTCAGCTGCTAATACCTTCAAATATTCTTTGGCTCCCCTTGTGTCGAATCTATACATTTGGGTTGAATACTCTACCCTCGAAAACTGTTGCGATCCCCTATACTTGTGGGTTATCATAATGCACATCATAATAAGCCTTGCAAGCAATGTGACTAATGAGTTAGTTGCGGGATGATGTATTACATAACGAGTAAAGAGACTTGCCGGTAACGAGATTGAATTAGGTATGAAGATACCGACGATCGAATCTCGGGCAAGTAACATACCGATGAAAAAGGGAATTACGTATGTTGTCATTGCGGTACAACCGATAAAGATCTTCATAGAATATGTAGGAACTAATATGAGCATCCAGGTTCCGCTGTTGGTTATTGACCGGAGAGGTGTCTCGGTCATGTCTACATAGTTCTCGAACCCGTAGGGTCCGCACGCTTAACGTTCGATGATGATTTTGTATTATATGAGTTATGTGATTTGGTGGCCGAATGTTGTTCGGAGTCCCGGATGAGATCACGTACATGACGAGGAGTCTCAAAATGGTCGAGAGGAAAAGATTGATATATAGGATGATAGTATTCGGACACCGGAAGTGTTCCGGGATGTATCGGGTACATATCGGAGTACCAGGGGGGTTACCGAAACCCCCCGGGGGAAGATATGGGCCATAGGAGGGGAGCACACCAGCCCACAGGGGGTGGCGCCCCCCTTATGGTAGGAGGCCGAATAGGAGAAGGAGGTGGGGGTTCGGCCCCCCTTTCCTTCCTCCTTCCCTCTTCCCTCTTTTCCCCCTTCGGTAAAAGGAAAGGGGGAGGACGAATTGGACTAGGGGCCCAAGTAGGATTCCTCCTACTTGGGCGCGCCCTAGTCAGCCTCTCTCCCCCTCCCTCCTTTATATACATGGGGAGGGGGCGCCTAGAAGACACACCAACCATTGTTAGCTGTGTGCGGCGCCCCCCTCCACAGTTTACCCCTCCGGTCATATTCACGTAGTGCTTAGGCGAAGCCCTGCGCGGATCACTTCACCATCACCGTCACCACGCCGTCGTGCTGACGGAACTCTCCCTCGACACTTTGCTGGATCAAGATTTTGAGGGACGTCATCGAGCTAAACGTGTGCAGAACTCAGAGGTGCCGTACGTACGGTGCTTGATCGGTCAGAACGAGAAGAAGTTTGACTACATCAACCACGTTGTTAAATGCTTCCGCTTTCGGTCTACGAGGGTACGTGGACACACTCTCCCCCTCTCGTTGCTATGCATCTCCTAGATAGATCTTGCGTAAGCATAGGAAAGTTTTAAAATTGCATGCTACGTTTCCCAACATAATAAACCTTTATCATGAATAAGGAAATACAAAATAACAACTTTATTATTGCCTCTAGGGCATATTTCCTTCAGTCTCCCACTTGCACTAGAGTCAGTAATCTAGATTACATTGTGATGAATCTAACACCCATGGAGTCTTGGTGCTGATCATGTTTTGCTCGCGAAAGAGGCCTAGTCAACGGGTCTAGTAACATGACTTCAAGGACAGGATTACCATACCACTCTGGTGCGGATCGTGCTCTGGTTGACCTACGAGGTTCAGTAGTAACTTGATCTGAAGTTTCATGATCATTATCATTAGCTTCCTCTCTAGTTGGTGTAGGCATCACGGGAATGGTTTTCTGTGATGTGCTTCTTTCCAATTCGAGAGAAGGTACAATTACCTCATCAAGTTCTACTTTCCTCCCACTCACTTCTTTCGAGAGAAACTCCTTCTCTAGAAAGGACCCATTCTTAGCAACAAAGATCTTTCCTTCGGATCTATGGTAGAAGGTGTACCCAATTGTTTTCTTAGGGTATCCTATGAAGACGCACTTCTCCGATTTAGGTTCGAGCTTATGAGGCTGAAGCCTTTTGACATAAGCGTCGCATCCCCAAACTTTAAGAAATGACAGTTTAGGTTTCTTGCCAAACCACAGT
This sequence comes from Thinopyrum obtusiflorum, assembly GCA_036873465.1. NCBI lineage: Eukaryota > Viridiplantae > Streptophyta > Magnoliopsida > Poales > Poaceae > Thinopyrum > Thinopyrum obtusiflorum. The sequence continues at coordinate 69,248 of JAAAWM010011806.1, read as the reverse complement.
TCACACGGTGTCGTCTCAACGGATTTAGACGGTGCCCTATTTGACATGAATGCAGCTGTCTCTAATGCATAACCCAAAACGATAGTGGTAAATCGGTAAGAGACATCATAGAACGCACCATATCTAATAAAGTACGGCGATGTTCGGACTCACCATTACGCTATGGTGTTCCAGGTGGCGTGAGTTGTGAAACTATTCCACATTATTTTAAATGAAGGCCAAACTCGTAACTCAAATATTCGCCTCCACGATCAGATCATAGAAACTTTATTTTCTTGTTATGATGATTCTCCACTCCACTCTGAAATTCTTTGAAGTTTTCAAATGTTTCAGACTTGTGTTTCATTAAGTAGATATACCCATATCTGCTCAAATCATCTCTGAAGGTCAGAAAATAATGATACCTGCCGCGTGCTTGAATACTCATTGGACCGCATACATCGATATGTATTATTTCCAATAAGTCATTAGCTCGCTCCATTGTTCTGGAGAACGGAGTTTTAGTCATCTTTCCCATGAGGCATGGTTCGCAAGTATCAAATGATTCATAATCAAGTGATTCCAAAAGCCCATATGCATGGAGTTTCTTCATGTGCTTTACACCAATATGACCTAATCGGCAGTGCCACAAATATGTTGCACTATCATTATCAACTTTGCATCTTTTGGCATCAATATTATGAATATGTGTATCACTACAATCGAGATTCAACAAGAATAGACCACTCTTCAAGGGTGCATGACCATAAAAGATATTATTCATATAAATAGAACAACCATTATTCCCTGACTTAAATGAATAACCGTCTCGCACTAAACAAGATCCAGATATAATGTTCATGCTCAACACTGGCACCAAATAACAATTATCCAGGTCTAAAGCTAATCCTGAAGGTAGATGTAGAGGTAGCGTGCCGACGGCGATCACATCGACCTTGGAACCATTCCCGACGCGCATCGTCACCTCGTCCTTAGCCAATCTTCGTTTATTCCGCAGCTCCTGTTTCGAGTTATAAATATGAGCAACCGAACTAGTATCAAATACCCAGGCATTGCTACGAGCATTAGTAAGGTACACATCAATAACATGTATATCAAATATACCTTTGTTCACTTTGCCATCCTTCTTATCTGCCAAATACTTCGGACAGTTCCGCTTCCAGTGACCAGTCCCTTTGCAGTAGAAGCACTCAGTTTCAGGCTTGGGTCCAGCTTTGGGCTTCTTCCCGGGAGTGACAACTTGCTTGCCATTCTTCTTCAAGTTCCCTTTCTTTCCCTTGCCCTTCTTCTTGAAACTAGTGGTCTTGTTAACCATCAAAACTTGATGCTCCTTCTTGATTTCTACCTCCACAGCCTTGAGCATTGTGAAGAGCTCCGGAATTGTTTTGTTCATCCCTTGCATATTATAGTTCATCACGAAGCCTTTGTAGCTTGGTGGCAGTGATTGAAGAACTCTGTCAATAACATAATCAATTGGAAGATCAACTCCCAGCTGAGTCAAGTGATTATAATACCCAGACATTTTGAGTGTGTGTTCGCTGACAGAACTGTTCTCCTCCATCTTGTAGGTATAGAACTTGTTGGAGACTTCATATCTCTCAACCCGGGCATTTGCTTGAAATGTTAACTTCAACTCTTAGAACATCTCATATGCTCCATGAAGTTCGAAACGTCTTTGAAGTCCCAGTTCTAAGCCGTAAAGCATGGCACACTGAACTATTGAGTAGTCATCAGATCGAGCTTGCCAAACGTTCATAACATCATCTCCATCTCCTGCAGTAGGCCTTTCACCTAGTGGTACATCAAGGACATAATTCTTCTGTGCAGCAATGAGGATAATACTCAAGTTACGGACCCAGTCCGCTTAGTTGCTACCATCATCTTTCAACTTAGCTTTCTCTAGGAACGCATTAAAATTTAGGGGAACGGTAGCACGAGCCATTGATCTACAACATAGATATACAAATACTATCAGGACTAAGTTCATGATAAATTAAGTTCAATTAATTAAATTACTAACGAACTCCCACTTAAATAAACATCCCTCAAGTTATATAAGTAATACGTGATCCAAATCAACTAACCCATGTCTGATCATCACGTGAGATGGGGTAGTCATCAATGGTGAACATCTCTATGTTGATCATATCTACTATATGATTCACGTTCGACCTTTCAGTCTCCAGTGTTCCGAGGCCATGTCTGTACATGCTAGGCTCATCAAGTTTAACCCAAGTATTCTGCATGTGCAAAACTGTCTTACACCCGTTGTATGTGAACGTAGAGTCTATCACACCCGATCATCACGTGGTGCTTCAAAATGACGAACTTTGGCAACGGTGCATACTCGGGGAGAACACTTTTATCTTGAAATTTAGTGGAGGGATTATCTTATAATGCTACCACCGTTCTAAGCAAAATAAGATGCATAAAAGATAAACATCACATGCAATCAAAATATGTGACATGATATGGCCATCATCATCTCGTGCTTTTGATCTCCATCTCCAAAGCATCGTCATGATCTCCATCGTCACCGGCTCGACACCTTGATCTCCATCGTTGCGTCATGGTCGTCTCGCCAACTATTGCTTCTACAACTATCGCTAACGCATAGTGATAAAGTAAAGCAATTACATGGCATTTGCATTTCATATAATAAAGAGACAACCATAAGGCTCCTGCCGGTTGCCAATAAATTACAAAAAATGATCATCTCATACAATAACGTATATCACATCATGTCTTGGCCATATCACATCACAACATACCCTACAAAAACAAGTTAGACGTCCTCTACTTTGTTGTTGCAAGTTTTACGTGGCTGCTACGGGTTTCTAGCAAGAACCGTTCTTACCTATGGCAAAAACCACAACGGTGATTCATCAAGTTTGTTGTTTTAACCTTCTTCAAGGACCGCCGTAGTCAAATTCGATTCACCTAAAGTAGGAGAAACAGACACCCGCCAGCCACCTTTATGCAAAACCAGTTGCATGTCAGTCAGTGGAACCGGTCTCATGTGCGTGGACATGTAAGGTTGGTCCGGGCCGCTTCATCCCACAATACTGCCGAATCAAAATAAGATGTTGGTGGTAAGCAATATGACTATCACCGCCCACAACTCTTTGTGTTCTACTCGTGCATATCATCTACGCATAGACCTGGCTCATGATCCCACTGTTGGGAAACGTTGCATGGAAAACAAAAAAATTCCTGCACACACGCAATGATCTATCCATGGAGATGCATAGCAACGAGGGGGAGAGTATGTGTACGTACCCTCGTAGACCGTAAGCGGAAGCGTTTCATGTTGGGAAACGTAGTAATTCAATAAAATTCCCACGATCACGTAAGATCTATCTAGGAGATACATAGCAATGAGACGGGAGAGTGTGTCCACGTACCCTCGTAGACCGAAAGCGGAAGCATTTAGTTAACGCAGTTGATGTAGTCGAACGTCTTCACGATCCAACCGATCCAAGTATCGAACGTACGGCACCTTCGTGTTCAGCACACGTTCAGCACGATGACGTCCCTCGAGCTCTTGAACCAATAGAGGGTCGAGGGAGAGTTCCGTCAGCACGATGACATGGCGATGGTGTTGGTGATGTGATCCACGCAGGGCTTCGCCTAAGCACTACGACAATATGACCGAGGTGGTAAACTGTGGAGGGGGGCACCGCACACGACTAAGAAACAACTGTTGTCCTTTAGGGTGCTCCCTGGCCACGTATATAAAGGAGGGGGCGGAGGAGGCCGGTGGCCAAGGAGGGCACGCCAAGGGGGAGTCCTATTTGGACTCCTAGTCCAAGTAGGATTCGCCCCCCCCTCCTTCCTTCCAACGGAGAGGGAAAGGGGAAGGGAGAGAGAGGGAGAAGGAAAGAGGGGGGCCGCGCCCCCTCTCCTTGTCCAATTCAGATTGGGGCAAGGGGGGCGCGCGCCACCTCCCGTGGCCTATCTCCTCTCCTCCACTATGGCCCAATATGCCAAATAACTTTCCCGGGGGGTTCCGGTAACCTCCCGGTACTCCAAAAAATCCTCGATCTTCTTTGGAACCATTCTGATGTCCGTATATAACCTTCCAATATATAAATCTTTACCTCTCGACCATTTCGAGACTCCTCGTCATGTCCGTGATCTCATCCGGGACTCTGAACAAACTTCGGTCACCAAAACACATAACTCATAATACAAATCGTCATCGAACGTTAAGCGTGCGGACCCTACGGGTTCGGGAACTATGTAGACATGACCGAGACAGATCTCCGGTCAATAACCAATAGCGGAACCTGGATGCTCATATTGGCTCCTACATATTCCACGAAGATCTTTATCGGTCAAACCGCATAACAACATACGTCATTCCCTTTGCCATCGGTATGTTACTTGCCCGAGATTTGATCGTCGGTATCCTCATACCTAGTTCAATCTCGTTACCGGCAAGTCTCTTTACTCGTTCCGTAATGCATCATCCCGCAACTAACTCATTAGTCACATTTCTTGCAAGGCTTATGGTGATGTGCATTACCGAGAGGGCCCGGAGATACCTCTCCGATACACGGAGTGACATATCCTAATCTTGATCTATGCCAACTCAACAAACACCTTCGAAGACACCTGTAGAGCATCTTTATAATCACCCAGTTATGTTGTGACGTTTGATAGCACACAAAGTGTTCCTCCGGTATTCGGGAGTTGCATAATCTCATAGTCAGAGGAATATGTATAAGTCATGAAGAAAGCAATAGCAATAAAACTAAACGATCATTATGCTAAGCTAACGGATGGGTCTTTGTCCATCACATCATTCTCTAATGATGTGATCCCGTTCATCAAATGACAACACATATCTATGGTTAGGAAACTTAACCATCTTTGATTAACGAGCTAGTCAAGTAGAGGCATACTAGGGACACTCTGTTTGTCTATGTATTCACACATGTACTAAGTTTCCGGTTAATACAATTCTAGCATGAATAATAAACATTTATCATGATATAAGGAAATATAAATAAAAACTTTATTATTGCCTCTAGGGCATATTTCCTTCATTTCACAACGCGGTTGATGTAGTCAAACTTTCATCGCGATCCAACCGATCGAGTACCGAACGTACGGCACCTCCACGTTCAGCACACGTTCAGCTCGGGGACGTCCGTGCCTTCTTGATCCAGCAAGACGATGAGGTAGTGGATGAGTTCCGACAGCACGATGGCGTGGAGAGGGTGATGGTGAAGTTATCTCCGCAGGGCTTCGCCTAAGCACTACGAAAATATGATCGGGGGTGTAAACTGTGGAGGGGGGCGCCACACACGGCTAGGCAATTGTCTATTGTGTTCTAGGCGCCCCCTTCCCACATATATATAGGTGAGAGGGAGGGAGGAGCAGCCAAAGGAGGCGCCCAAGTAGGAGGAATCCTAATTGGGGTCCCTCCCAAGCCGCGGCCCCTGCCTTATATATGTGCGAGGGAAATGCAGGGGAGGGTGGCGCCCCCCTTTCCTTTCTCCCATGAGAGGGAAAGGCAGGAGGGGATAGCCCTTCCCCTTTCCTTCCCTAGGGCTGGCCGGCCAGGGAGAGGGGCGCACCAGCCCCCTGTGGGCTGGTCTGTCCCTCCCTTGGCCCATTAAGCCCATAACACCTACCGGGGGTGTCCGGAACCCCTTCCGGTGACCCGATGGCTACCCGGTGCATCCCGAAACCCTTCCGGTGTCCGAATACCATCGTCCTATATATCAATCTTTACCTCTCGACCATTTCGACACTCCCATCATGTCCGTGATCTCATATGAGACTCCGAACAACATTCGGTCACCAAATCATATAACTCATATAACAATATATCGTCAACGAACGTTAAGTGTGCAGAACCTACGGGTTCGAGAACTTTGTAGACATGACCGAGACACCTCTCGGTCAATAACCAATAGCGGAACCTGGATGCCCATATTGGCTCCTACATATTCTACGAAGATCTTTATCGGTCGAACCGTTATGACAACATACGTAATTCCCTTTGTCCATCGTTATGTTACTTGCCCGAGATTCGATCATCGGTATCTCTATACCTAGTTCAATCTCGTTACCGGCAAGTCTCTTTACTCGTTTCGTAATAGATCACCTCGTGACTAACTCCTTAGTCATTTGCTTGCAAGCTTATGATGTGTATTACCGAGAGGGCCCAGAGATACCTCTCCGATACTCGGAGTGACAAATCTTAATCTTGATCTATGCCAACTCAACAGACACCTTCGGAGATACCTGTAGAGCATCTTTATGATCACCCAGTTACGTTGTGAAGTTTTATAGCACACAAGGTATTCCTCCGGTATCCGGGAGTTGGATAATCTCATAGTCGAAGGAATATGTATTTGACATAAGAAAGCAATAGCAATAAAACTGAACGATCATTATGCTAAGCTAACAGATGGGTCTTGTCCATCACATCATTCTCCTAATGATGTGATCCCGTTATCAAATGACAACATAAGTCCATGGTTAGGAAACCTTATCCATCTTTGATCAACGAGCTAGTCTAGTAAAGGCATACTAGAGACACGGTGTTTGTTTATGTATTCACACATGTATTTAAGTTTCCAATCAATACAATTCTAGCATGAATAATAAACCTTTATCATGAATAAGGAAATATAAAATAACAACTTTATTATTGCCTCTAGGGCATATTTCCTTCAGGAGAAGATGTGTTGCATCTGGTTGTAGTTCCGGATGGGTGTGTTTGGGGTGGTCCTTGGGGTGGTCCTAAGATAGAAGCGGAAAGGCTGTAAGTTGCTACAAGGCAATGATAGTGTGCAAAACAAGAGGACAGTGAGCTAACCACGACATGGCCGGTGTAGTGTTCAGCCTCCATAATGATAGAGCAAGTGCTCTGATCCCAGGAGGCGCCGCTAAGGTCTCTCTGTGGGAAAGGTCAGAGAAGTTGAGGACAGGAGTCGCCGCCACCGTCGACCGCCGGCCGGTGAAGGAGCTCCACTTACCTGGTCGTCGGTGCTGGCGCGTCGGCGAGAAAGATCGAAAGGGGAGAGAAGGGTGGCGGGGCTTTGGGCGGTGAGAGGATGGGAGCTAAATAGGGCGGTCGAATCCACGGGAGGTGAGCCGAAATCCTCCTGCCGATTTTTCGGAGACGCGCGCGAGCTCGCGCCATCTCCTTGCTCGCACGAGCTGCGCGCCACGCTCCCCTCCCCTGCATCACAAGAGCCTGGCTCTGGAGAAACTGCAAATCTGGGCGTAGCTCGCGGGCCTGGCTGTGAGCGCTTTAAAGTTTATGCCATGCAGGCCGAACAGTGAATGCAGGCCAACCAAACATGTGGTTTCAATCCCGCGCAGGCCTGGTTGGCCCAAATGCGGGCAACCAAACGCGTCCATATACTCACCTCACAGGCGTCTCATAGTTGAGGGAACGTGTCCCCTCATTCAACAAATATTGTTGGGAAGTTTTAAATAAATACATGAAAATGCAAGCACCCATGTCAAGCCAAGGACTTGAACCTTGGTGGGTTGGAGATATCACTATCCTCCTAATCATCCAGTCATAAGTTGGTTCGCAATGTGCGATGTTATGTGTGAATGTTTTTTTTAAGGAACACCTTTTTTTGAGAAAATTTCGATCTATTCATCATGTCATGACAATACAAAGAACACAGAAATAACAAAACTACATCCATGTCCGTACACTAACTAACGATGACTACAAGCACTGGAACAAGCCGAAGTTGTGTCACTGTCATCATCCATCCCTCACCGGAGTCGGGCCAAACTTGTTGTAGTAGACAATCGAAAGTCGTCGTGCTACGGGACCAACGCACCAAAACAACCATGTCGATGAAGAGAAGTATAGATTGAAATGGTCCAACCTATAGACACACGAATGAAGACGAACAAAGATTTGGTCCAAGCAGACCCATCGAAGACCAGCACGAGCCGAATCCTACAAGATTTGTGAGAGACACACCGCCACACGCCCTCCGACGACGCTAGACGAATCACCGGAACGGGGCTAAGCAGGAAGAACCTTATTCCATCTTCAGAGAGTCACCACCAACTCGTCTTCTTGAGCAGTACACAAATCGCAAATGAACTCATAAAAACACCTAAACTCGGAGTATGATCCCTCATGCCCGCAAGGACGAGGGTCCACTGCACCTCCATAGCCCTAGGACCATCAGAGTTGAGGTGTACGAGCAATGGCGCCAACGCCAGCGCAAGGCAAAGGAATCCTAAGCTCTTTTGTTCTTGGAGAAGGGGTGGCGGTTGTGTTGCTTGTTCACGTGTGGTGAGGGGAGTTGCACTTGTGATGATAATGTGATTTCAGGGAACACTCTCTGATGCAGAATCATGCACAAATCTCAAAGCCGTGACACGTGGAAATTTTCGTCGGCGCACATTCTTTTCCATGCACACTTCCGAGGGAACGATGCAAATGTTCCTCACATACACCTACACCATTCTGAGTGAACGTACACATGTATAATATGGCACTCCCTTATGACATAGCATAACAATTACTAGAAGCATGCATTGCAACTTCTCTGCATAGTATGGCAATTTCTCGACATGTGGGCAACTTTTCCTTATACTTAGCATGTCATTTCTCTATGTTGTAGTATGGCAAAACCCTGAAATGCATGGCAATTTCTATGTTGTAGCATGACAATTTTTTCTGCTATAGCATGGCAATTATTTCTTCCTGGTATGACAAATCTCTTTGTTATAGCATGACAAATATCTATGTTATAGCATGGCAATTTATGAATGTTCTCTGGCGTGGTTTACTGAGGGAACGTTCTTCGGTGTTGCCCGTTCACTCAAACGAGTCTCCTTGAGGAAACATTCGCTCGCGTCAAGGTCCTCCTGTAGCGAATGTCAGCTTCCTATTAGAGTGGAATCGATTAAAATATTTACCCTTTTATTTCTCATGTACTTGGCCAATCTTCTCATCTTTCAATTTACATTTCATCTATCAACCGATTGATTTTTCATCTACTATATGACTTGATTTTTTTTTCTTTAGGAATGTATTTATGGCTAGTTCGTTTCAAATCAAGAAGGCATACATCATCAATGACCAAAGCCAAAACAAAAATGGGTGGGTTCTCTCCGAAGGATGAATCCTTGCCAAGCTAGGTAGTTCATGAGCCATGGTTCCTCTCACGAGAATATTGCTAAAAAATGACTCTCTGAAATTATACATGAAAAGCAGAACGGTCGGCAATGATACGTGCCACAATGGTTGCTGATCTTGAACCACGGTTCATCTTGTCAATAAAATCTAGACGGTTGGACTGCACCATCGGTTGTTGAGTACACAGGCTTAGGCCCCTCTTCAAACGACATGGCCTACACCATTGAGGCATCGGTCGTGGGGCGGCATGTAATTACCTCCCCCCCATCCTCACGAATGACTGCACCGCCGGCGCCAAAATTATCTTCATACAAGAAGGAAGCATCCACATTTAGTTTGACCATACCTAGTGGAGGGCGACCCAACGAGCTTCTTTTGTCGAAATCGCTACAATGCATCTGACACACGCATAATTCAACATGAGAGTTTGGATTTAGAACGCAACTATATCTAATGATTGTACTGCTTTCATTGTCGCACATGTTGGCCACCATATGAACCAACATCCCACATCGACAAGATGAGTCGGGGGGGTTGGCTGCTCCAAAAATAAATATTCAAAGCCCTATCCAGAAATGAGTTCCTCCAACATAGCCAATCCGGCCCTGTCATCGAGCGGTGCCTTGTCCATTTTTCCTCAAATGCCCACCTCCTTCCATGCGTTCTTCTTGGACATTCAAACAAAGCATGTGAGATATCTTTCCTTCCCTTCCCACAAACATGACATATTGGGGAGACTTTGATATGCCTGTCTTCTTGGATCCTTCTACATGGAATGGCTCCATGCATGGTGCGTCACGCAATTTTCTCCACATGGGGTTCACATCGGATCCACTTTTACCTGACAAAACATCTCAATTTTGCACCATGTTGGGAATCGCATTCGAGGTGATGTGATGACCGGGACGAGAAAGTATTTGACTTGGTGAAAATGAAATGTCATGCCACAAAGTCACCCATCTCAGCGCTAGGTAGTGGGATTTGAAGGATTATGTTCAAATCCACTTCCCAGAAGTTGTCATGGATCAATTCCTCGACCCACTAGCTCGTACGTTACAACTTTTACTAAATTGAATTCAAGGGTCATCCCAAATATGATTGTTGGCTCCGGTTCCCAATTTCGAAATGCAGCCATGTTTGAAACTTAGAATGTGTGTCCAAGTACTGTCACAAATATATGATGAGCCCTATTTAAGCTCACCGAAAGAATACTCTCACGTGGAGAATGTTTTGCATGAAGAATTCGAGCCCAAAGAAACTGACCATTTTCAATAAGCCTCCACCATTGTTTCCCTAAGAGGGCTTTTGTTAAAGTTGAGAATATCCTGAAAATTCATTCCTCCCTTTTACTTTGGCACAACATCTTCCATCATGCCAACCAATGCATCTGTTGTTGGTGGTGATCAATACCTCCCCACCAATATCACAAATTTGTATCTGTAATGCCATTGCAAACCTGTTTTGGGAGTTGAAACACTAAAATCACTGTATAACATGATGTTAGTTAGCTGGGGAAAATGATGGCAACGTTGTCTAGTGAAAACTCGCAATCAGTAAAAAACTGGAAACTTTATTTTATATAAACGCCGGGTATCGAACGAACAAACCGAATTGGAAGTGCGATGGCACCTAGCACTTCCTTTGTTAACTTTTGGACGAATTGCGTGAAGCTAACAATTTTAAGCAGAGAGCGAGATATTGGGATCTGTGACCATAAGTTTTGCACAATTTTAAAAATAGCTTGAACTATTATATAGTATAAAGCAATTTTAAGCCACCTGCATTCAGAAAGTCGTCTACCATGGTGGTGAGGTGCCTTTGTACTTGGTCTTGAGCTTGCTCCAAAAGTTAACATGTTTTTTTTTGTCAAATTCTTTCTAGAATGCCAGATTTTTAGTTTGGCAAAAGCCCTTGTAATGCTTGATGAGTTTTGCATAATTTCACGAAAAACCATGAATTTCTGTCATGTACCAAAGAAGTTGAGAAACAAATGTCATTCTGTCGGACAAGCGTTGTGTGATCCTAGGTTGTCTTTCATTTCTTCAAGTGAAATGGCAATCAGAAATTTAATAAAATCTGTCAAGAGTATCCAAATTACAGTTGAAAGCAAATAAGACTAGTTGTAATTTTGTATGGTTAATAATAGTTGTTAAAAAATCTCATGTTAAAAAACTGACGTTCGCTGGGAAGGTTTTCTTAGCGAACGCAAGAATTCTCATGCCAAAACAACTGAACTTGCCACGCCATTGTAAAGGACTTGCCATGTATGAAAACGAAAATCGTCATATTGTAAAAAGGAATTTCCTGGTCGTCCAACCTAATTTCTTAAAAATTACCATGCGTTGGATCTTGACCCGACAGCTACGAGGACGTTTGCTGGTTATAAAAGTCCATTGTGTGCCCTTTCTAAGTTAAAAAAAAAAGTCCCTCACGGATATACCATTGCGTGGAATGGAGCATCATTTCACTAGGCTGCGGCTTGCTTCGATTGCGCATGCCTATACTCAGGGGGGGGGGGGGGGGGGGGGGGGGGGGGGGGGGGGGGGGGGGGGGGGGGGGGGGGGGGGGGGGGGGGGGGGGGGGGGGGGGGGGGGATCGCCGGCATCTCAATCCCCCACCTGAAGTTGACGCAATGCGGTGCAAATCAAATGTGGAATGGAGCATCATTTCACTAGGCTGCGGCTTGCTTCGATTGCGCATGCCTATACTCAAGAGAAAGCCAACGCTTTTTGTCCGACTCGCGACACCATCATCCCCTTCTCTTCTCTTGACCCATTGATTTCCACTCGAGCATGGATGCACTGGCTGGTCACACCACCGTCTCCTTTCCATGCTTCGGGTCAATGTTTTGTACCACCACCACACCGGAAGACCACAGTTCACGTAGAAAAAAGGACTACGAAAGCTATACACCTTTGTTCCCCTAAAGAAAACAATAACACATGCACGTTTTTCTTCATGAAAGCACAAAAGATTCTCTGATCCACCACCGTTCTAAGGGAAAACACAGCACTTCCAGTATAAAGACATGCAATGAATTTCACATGACATTGAAGGAAATCCCATACGATAGATGAATGAAATGAACGAGTTACAAATCTCAATGATAGATCTGATCAATGCCTTACAAATTAGCCAGACTTAACGTTAGTTCGCGCTAATTCGCTTTCTACTATCTCTAAACTGACTCCTTCCATCAGAGTTCTAAAGCTTCCATCCCAACCTAAAATCACCTACGTTTAGTACCACTCCATTCTAATCTGGGATCTACCAACCAAGCAAAAGGAAACGATACTACTACTACTAGAGCACTGGTACTGAATGATGATGCTGTCAGTGGCACCCGGTTGAGCTGAAGTTCAGAGGCCCAGCAGTATGTAGTAGACCAGTGTGATGGGGAGGGCGATCAGCATCCCGAAGATCACGCTGCATCAAACACAAGAGTTTCATCATCATCTCAGGAACCAGGATCATAGTATACCACCATCTCAATGAATCAATGTTATGATATAAAGTAGACGCAGCAGCATGTCAAATTCCAAGGGAATCAAATCGATGTTGCACGATGATGATGATGAGTAGGATAGGAATCATGAAAAGTTACAAGGTTGTGTTTTCTCTGACTTGAGTGGATGATGCTCTCCAATTACAAGAAGAGAAAAGGTGGGAATGGTTTTTGAAAGCTTTCCTTGACTAAAACTGATAGCGGTGGCACAACAAGAAAGAAAGATAGAGGTGTGTTAGGAGATCATACGCTGTGCTGAGAATGTTGGGGTGGACGTTGTACTCCTTGGCGAACACGAAGGGCACGATCCCTTGTGGCAGAGCAGCCTGCAATGCAAATTCATATCATATGGTCACTACATTTTCTCTAGTTGAGTTTCAAAACAAGGATGTAAATGTACCTGAACAATGGCGATGTGCAGAAGAACCCCGCGCAACCCAACGGCCAGAGAGGCGGCGGCCATCACCGCTGGACCCACCAGGAACCTCACAGCCATCGCGTAGGCCGCCAGCTTGTTCCCGCAGGCGATGATCCGGGGCTGCAACGCCATGAACAACCCTGCATTGCACAAAACATCAGCACGGCTGGCCACCCGCAACAGTTTTACAGGAAGAGTGCAGAGTCAGAGCTGTGCACACCTAGGCTGAACATGGCCATGCCAAGCCCTGCATCCGACAGGATCGAAATCGACTTGGCGATGATCGCCGGCATCTCAATCCCCCACCTGAAGTTGACGCAATGCGGTGCAAATCAAATGTGGAGTGAGTGATGAACAAACCAGATGTTTTTTGCTCATAACAACGGTGTTTACCTGTAGGAGACGAGGGACCAGACGACGCCGATGAGGCTGGAGTAGGTGTTTGGGTTCCTGATCAGCTTCCTCCACACCATGATCAGGATGAGCCTCGTCATCACTCTCGCCGGCGGCATCGCGGCGGCCCTCTCCTCGCCGTCGTCCTTGGGGTGCAGCTGAGCGGTCGAGTTGGACCCCAGCTTGGCCAGAGTCGGCCCGTCGACGTTCGCCACGCCGCCGTTCTTGTTCCTGAAGCTGAAGTCGTCGCCACCGCCGCGGCCGTACTCGTCGTAGGCCTGAGCACCTGAAACCATAGGATCCAGACCGTTGATTCGTCGATTGGACGGCAGAAAACACGACTTCTGGTGGTAGGAGAAAGAGAGAAGGCGTTAGTTACCTTTGGCGAGGACGTCGCCGTGGTCGGCGCCACCGCCGAAGACATGCATGGCACCGCCTGCAGCGCGCTCAGAGACCGGCGAGGCGCTGGAGCTCCAGACGAACATGTGCAGGTCCTTGCGCTTCCCGGCCAAAGCCTGCGGCAGCGGCTGAGGCGAGTGGCCGCCGGTGCCGTTGCCAGCTCCGGCGGAGCCCTTCTCCTCGTCCCCCTTGGCGCCGCCGACGATGTTGAAGAACTCGGCGTGGTTGAAGCTGGAGCCCCGCGGCGTCGGGTTCCTGGACGACTGCAGCGAGTATATCTCGACGCCGGAGAGGTTGGAGACGCGCGGCTGCATGGACTGCGAGTGGGAGTGCGAATGCGAGTGGGAGCAGGCGGCCTCGGAGCGCGAGCTGGTGGACTTGCGCACGGTGACCCGCATCCTGCCGTCCTCCCCGACCTCGGCCTCCGCCTGCAGGTCGGCCCCGCCTCCGGCGGCGAGGGAGACGACGTCGGAGTCGACGCGGAAGGAGACGATGTCGGCGGCGGTGTCGGGGAACTGCTCCATGACGAGCATCTTGGCGCCGCGGTACTCGAAGAGGAAGAGCATGAGGGTGTACCAGATGATGCACTGGAGCACGACGATCTGCACCATGAGGGTGCCGGCGCTGGCGGGGCCGTACATGCCCCGGAGCAGCGGGATGCCCATGACGAGCGTGTTGGGGAGCGTGGAGAGGGAGAAGAGGGTGATGAGCCAGTCGAGGGAGCCGTTGCGGAGGCGGCACCAGAGGGCGAGGAGCGCGAGGACGGCGAGCTTCTGCAGCGTGTCGGCGGCGAGGAAGCGGAGGTTCATGGCGAAGGGGTCGTTGGAGGAGATGAAGTGGAAGGAGAGGAGCGGGACGGCGAAGAGCGCGACGAAGCGGTTGATCCCGGAGCACTGGTCGGGGGTGAAGATGCGCCACCAGCGCACGGAGCCGTAGGCGAGCGTCATGGCGACGTAGAGCGGCACGACGGCCGTGAGCACGTGGTAGAGGTCCGCCGCGGTGATCATGGCCGCTGGGTGCTCGGGAGCGCGCGCAATGCGGAACCAAGAAACGGTGCGTGGTCAAGGCAGCTGGGTCAAGTGGCGAGTGTGTGTCAAGTAAGACAAGGGGGGAGGGAAGGCTTGGTGAAGAAGACGAAGAAGAAGAGGACGGGGCGCTGGAAATTAAAGAGCGGGGCGGGGCGGGGCGAGGGGAGGGGAGCGAGACACGGAAGAGGCGAGCGGCGCAGGGGAGGGGCGGGGCACAAAAAGCAGCTGCGGCAGGGGAGGGAGGGGGTAGCATGGCGTGGTGCAAAGAGGGCTATGGTCTGGTCACTGTGGTGTGTAGGCGAGGACGTAGAGGGAGCAGTGCGTTTCCTGGTCCGAGAGAGGAGCAGGTAGGTGTAGGTGTAGGACTAGGAATAGGGGAGGAACGGCGTAAAGGAAGGGTGAGATGAGATGAAAGGGGGCATGGTGTTGGCGTAATGGCGGACAAGAAAGGCGGAGGCGTTGGGAGGTGTGGAGTGTGGCTGGCGACATGGAGGTGCAAGGCCTTGTCCCTAGTGCGCGGCCCCTGCCTGGTGCCCTGGCCTCCTGCATGCACAGATGCAGCTGGTGCAGGAGTATAGCTTGCTTGCTAGCATTGGCATAGCATAGGACTGCCCAATGCTCCTGCGACTGCATAGACGTCTCTGCTGCAGGAGAGAGGAGAGGAGAGGCGAGGCGAGGGAGGGAATCACATAAAGATCATCCAAACTTTATGCAGCCTTGGTTGGGGACTTTCTTGCCACCCCTCGCTCCCTCCTCCTCCTCCTCTCTCTCTTGGGTACGTGCATGCACACATTGTACATACGCACGCGCGCGCATTGGTACGCAATACGCATAGTATACTCTCTTTTTTTGTGGCAAGTACGTACTGTATACTCCAAAGTCTTCTCTACTACTCCCTCCGTTCCACAATACATGCCTTCTATTTGTCAAAATATAGATGTATCTAGACATGTTTTAGTATATAGGTACATCCATTTTTAAACAAATGGAAGTCAAGTACTACCTCTGTCCCATAATATAAGAACGTTTTTGACACTAGTGTGGTGCCAAAAACGTTCTTATATTATGGGACGGAGGGAGTATTTTGGAACGGAGGGGCGTAGAAGTACGTCTTGGTGGAGTGGTGGCTGACGCGGTTGTACTAGCGCAGGCAGGCAGGGCCAGCTGGTTGGGCGGTCGACAAGGACGACTCGTGGAGTGGAGTGGAGTGAGTTCCATCTCTCTACTGTACAGTACACTGTGCTAGTGTGCGTACTGTACGTACGTGCCTGCGACGATTATATATTCGTTCGTTGCTTGCACTGCTCGCCTCGCGACGTCATCTACGTCTTCTCTCCTCTCCTCTCCTCTCCTCTCACTGCGCTGCGCTGTCCCCTCTCCCCTCCACTCTTCTCCCTGCTGCAACGAACGAACGAACTTGGACCGTGACGTACTGCAGTCACGCACGGCGCGCAAGTGTAACGGAATCAACGACGCCAGAGCCAGAGCTTTGCTTGCAGGACCAAAGGACGGGGTAACTCTCTCTCTCTCTCTCTCTCTCTCTCTCTCGCGCGCGCGCGCGTAGGCGTAGGGCATGGGGATGTCAGGAAAACCATGGAGATGGAGCACACAACGTCTTGCTGCCGGGCACACCAAGCGCAGCACAGACCACCCACTCATGCTACTACTACTGCTAGCGCTGTACCATTGTCACAAAAACAAGTGGAAACGATCTGTCTCAAAAATTAAGAAAAACCTGGAAATGGTCTACTACCTTTACAACACTGCCACGTAATCAATATCTATCTTTTTAAAGTACGCAATCGCGTACCTTAGCTTTATAGGAGACATAAAATATGTACAAGAAGTTGATTACAACAAGGCCCTCGCGCCACACTTGGCCACCAGCTGGCCCAAAGCTCTCCACTCCTAACTCTGGACTCAACTACTCACAAAAGACATGAACTCCGTGTCCTCCCGCCCTGACCCAACAGCGCAGCTCGTCGAAGATATGACGGGTGAAGCTGAGCACTGTCAAGATTTCCCTCGTCGGACCGAACACCATTCTGTTGCGATGCTTCCATAAGTGCCAACATATGAGCATGACGATAGAATCGAAGCCCTTCTTGTTCTCCCTCGGCATTTGCTTGCGAGTCTCCATCCACCAATCTACAATGTTGCCGTTAGTCGTCGGTGCCAGCATGATGATGATTCTAGCGCGCAGAAAGCAGCAGTGCCAAACTTGCCGGACGAAGACGTAGTGAAGCAAGATGTGGTCAACTGAATCTTCCTCCTGAGCGCAGGTGTAGCAAGCGGAGGTTTGGTCTTGCAGTCCGTGTCGTAGTCGTTGATTCGCCATCCAAAGACGGTATTGCGTTGCATGCCAAATGAATTTGCACGATAAGGGAGCCCAACATTTCCAGATCGCCCAAGCCGGGACGAAACAAATACTTCCTTACCACAACATGTCATAGACATCGAGGTATAGGAACCGCCATTGTTCCATCTCCGGATGGGGGTACCACTTTACGCCGGATCAAGGACCAAGTTGATCATAATCTCCCAAAGGTTGACGATCTGCAACATGCCGTCCGCGGAGAGTTCTCCAGTTACATCGTTAGCCCATCGATGAGAGAGCAGTGCCTTGCTGACGGTGCGTCTGTTAACCACTTGCGTACGGACTCCTGCATTGACCAAGGGTGCGATCTCTGCCATCGATGATCCATCGATCCTTCCAGAATAACAATCGCTTTCCGTTTCCCACTTTCCACTAAACCAGACTGTTGAAAGATGCCTGTACCTGGGCATCCATAGCTACTGGCCAGCCCTGCCAGGGTCTAGTATTGTCCGTGCGTTTGAGCCATTCCCATCTCAGTCTTAATGCCAGCCCATGCTTGTTTAGGTCCAACACTCCCAGTCCACCAAGTTGCTGCTACTTGTGAGCTGCGCTGAGATTTTCCCCGAAGAGAAAGGGTGAAGCAATATAGTAGAGGATTGTATTTTCCTCAATGAGAACCAAGGTTACCGAACCAATACGAGAACCACGCAAATGCCTAGTGAACAGTACCTACACACACAAGTAGGCGTAGGTACTGGGTGAGGACACCACAAGATTGAACCCACTACAAAGAACCTCTCCCACTGATGATAAATCAATCTAGTTGGCCAAACCAAACGATAGATTAGAGAGAAGTACAAAACTATAGTAATCATGCATAATAAAGTTCAGAAAAGACTCAATTACTTTCAATGAATATTTCAAACATAAACCCATAAAATTCATCGGATCCCAACAAACACATCACAAAAGAAGATTACATCAGATCGATCTCCGAAGAGAACATTGTAATGAAGATCAAAGAGAGAGAGAGAGAGAGAGAGAGAGAGAGAGAGAGAAGAAGCCATCTAGCTAATCACTATGGACCCGTAGGTCTGTGGTGAACTACTTGCACATCATTGGTGGTGCGGCAAGGTTGATGTAGAAGCCCCCCCTGATCGATTCCCCCTTCGGCAGAGTACCGAAAAAGGGCTCCAGATGGGATCGCGGAAGAACAGAAGCTTGCGGCGGCGGAAAATTGTTTCTGGTGGCTCTTTGTTGGTTTTGGGATTTATCGGAATTTATAGGCTTGGGATTAGGTCAAAAGGAGCTGCGTGGGACCCACAAGCTCAGGTGGCGCCCCCCTGGGGGCGCGCTGTGTGAGCTTATGGCTCTCCCGTTGTCGTGGTTTTGTCACGGCAGATGTCCTCGTGAAATGACTTAGTCGTGAGGCCATCGCCACAAGGTGATATCTTTAACGAGGTTGATCGGAATCAAAAGACAAGGGCTTACTCAGGTTCGGCCCCTCATGGTGGAGGTAAAAGCCTACTCCTACTTGATTGATATTGATGGCCTACTACCTTTACAACACTACCACGTAAGCAATTTCATAGTAGTACTAGGTCATAGCATTTTGTTACCAAATCCAATTGCATTTTCAGAAACAAGAAGATATTCGTTGAAAATATATCCATGAAAAATGTCAGAAATCATAGGCATTACCATAGCCGTAGTTTCGTATTTCCTCTCATTTGGCTGAGTTATTCTACAGAATTTCATCACATCACATCATATCCCCTTTTCTCGAACAAGGCCACTATTTTTCACACTTAATGTCATGTCAACAAGATACAAGCAATGCTAGTTTGGGCTTAGATTGGCCGACTTTGAGTGACTAAGGGCATGTTCTATTCTCCTCCGTCTTCTAACTCCATCAACTTCACAGATGATTTTGACCGAAGCACTTAGGGCCTGTTCTAAAACTCTCGAGTTGCAAACTTCACAATTTCTCAGAGGTGAGCCAGCCCGAACGCTTTACCTCCAAGAAGCTAAACTCTACAGCTCCAAACTTCACAATTTCTCATAGAGGAGCCAGTCCGAACGCTACAATATCATATAAAGTTGGGTACTACTTTGTTTTCGAACCATTTGTCCTCCCAGAAACCTTGTTTCAGAATCATCCTTAACTATGAACTATCCGAAGAGAAATAAAAAAAGTTCTCGACCTTCATAAGACAATCCCAAAAGTGTGAACTTCCTGGTTTTCACAGAACATGGGAAAATGCTTTCAAGCCAATGTACTTATTACGCAAGAGGTATTGACGCACTTCATCCTCTGTAAGAAGCTTAAATCGCCATTTACTAAGGAGCGCAATGTTTTTAGTTTCCAGGTCATGGACCCGGGACTACCCTACTCTTTTGGACAACTAATAGAATCTCATTTTGCTAGTCAACATTTCCCCTTTTTCTGGTCACTTTATGAGACAAACCTTGATCTATAATAGTCTAGCTTATGCAAAACTCATTTTGAAAGTTGATAGAAGCATAGTATATATAACAACATATTACCTAGCACCGAGTTTATAAGGAGTAACCTTTCTCTAGGATAAAAGTTCTCCCTTTCAACTACTAATGCGCTTTTCAAAATGCTCTGCAATATGCTTCATGTCGATATTTGAAAGCCTATGGTAGTGTATCGGGTTTCCCAATAATCGAATAGGGATTTGACTGTGCTCGCAATCGATTTTTTTTACATATGAAGGCTTTGCGAGCCTCCCGGCAGCGTAACATCTCACTTTTATGGAAATTAATTCTTAGACTTGATAACCGCCCAAAATTAGATAATAATAATTTAAGTTTCTTTTGCCTTTTCCATTCATAAGTGCATCTGGCACCCCTGTCGGTGTCAAAACCGGCGGATCTCAGGTAGGGGTTCCCGAACTGTGCGTCTAAGGTCGATGGTAACAGGAGACAGGGGGCACAATGTTTACCCAGGTTCGGGCCCTCTCTATGGAGGTAATACCCTACTTCCTGCTTGATTGATCTTGATGAATATGAGTATTACAAGAGTTGATCTACCACGAGATCGTAATGGCCTAACCCTAGAAGTCTAGCCTGTATGACTATGGTAATGAATATCTCTCTCCTCCCTTCGGACTAACTCCTCGGTTTATATAGACACCGGGAGGATCTAGGGTTACACAAGGTCAGTTACAAAGAAAGGAATCTACATATTTGGTCGCCAAGCTTGCCTTCCACGCCAAGGAGAGTCCCATCCGGACACGGGTAGAGTCTTCGGTCTTTGTATCTTCACAACCCATCAGTCCGGCCCATGGCTAACAGGCCGGATGCCCGAGGACCCTTAGTCCAGGACTCCCTCAGTAGCCCCTGAACCTGGCTTCAATGACAAGGTATCCGGCGCGCAGAGTTATCTTCAGCATTGCAAGGCGGGTTCCTCCTTCCGAACTCCAAGGTAGTCTTCGGACGCAATGATCATGTCCGGATCTGTAACACACATACCACACACAACCGCAAAGAGTATAATATTCCACGAGTCCAATCCGCTGACAGCTTTTTGTAACATGACATCACGTCTTCCCGGTCATTATTTCGAACCGTTTTTAGTCTGCCGCTCCACGTTTCGAGACGGGGTCGCCATTGGCACGTCTTGTCGAAGTAGAGATCGTGTCCCCTTATTGCGGGATTCTCATCAATGCGGGCGTGGGTAATCCAACCGTCCCGTTTGCACAGCCCTTGGGAATGGGCGAGTTTTAAGGCGAATGGGGAGGCGCTTGATATTCGCGGCCTTTATAAGGGGATAAGGATTCCCTTTCTTCACCCACGCCTTCTCTCTTTCTCTGCCCTTCCATCCTCGAGCTCCAGCGCCCAAGTTCCCATCTTTCTCTATCTCCGGAAAGCATCCAACCATGTCCGGATCCGGAGATCAAGGCAAGTGGATGGTCTCCTCCGTCAAGGAGAAGGACATCACCCAGCTTCGGGCGGCTGGGTATCTGGCGAAAGGAATCGCCCACCGTCTGCCCACCAAGGGGCAAGTCATTCCCACCCTGAAGCCTACTGAGAGGGTAGTTTTCCTCCCTCACTTCGTCCGCGGACTGGGGTTTCCACTTCACCCTTTCGTCCGCGGACTGATGTACTATTACGGGCTAGATTTCCATGATCTAGCCTCGAACTCCTTCCTCAACATCTCGGCATTCATTGTCGTGTGCGAGGCTTTCCTCCGCATCCAGCCCCACTTCGGCCTATGGCTCAAGACCTTCAACGTGAAGCCGAAGGTGGTGGATGGTCAGCACGCGGAGTGCGGAGGTGCCATGGTGAGCAAGATGCCCAACGTCACTTGGCCCACAGGCACTTTCGTGGAGACTATCAAGGAGTGGCAGAAGTAGTGGTTCTACATCACAGAGCCACGCGGCGCCACTTGGGCGGCGGCTCCCGAGTTCAAGGCCGGAGCTCCAATGTGGCTCACCTCCTGGACGGAGAAGGTCCCGAACTGGTCTGCGTCAGACGAGCTCATAGCGTTGTAGACGCGCATTCAGAGTATGGTGGATAAAAACATCAAGCTCATTGACGTGATCCAGGTGATGCTGGTCCGCCGGATTCTCCCCTGCCAAAGACGAAGCTTCCCTTTATGGGAGTTCGATCCGGAGAAGCACCAGACCCTGAGGGGGCTCTTCGGAACTACTCACGAAGATGCCTGAAAGTTGCTCTTCAAGGGCAACGAGAAACCGCCGGTCATAGATTCGGACCGCGGGCACGACCACACTCATCAGGCCAATGAGGTAAGTTTGATTCTTCTCAAGGCGTACCTTCTACTTGCTTGTTCAAGGAGGATGCCTAATCTTTGCTATATATATTATTTTTTAGGCGTGGACGGAGAGAGCGGAGTGGATCCAGAGTTCGGCTCCGCTGACCGAAGAGCCAGCCATCCCGCTCCTGGCGAAGATGCTGGTTCCGGCGCCCTATCAGCCGCCGGAGAAAAAGGCCAAGAAGAAGGCCAAGGGGGCCAAAGGTGGGCCCCATCGCAAGGGTGCTTCGGACGTGACGTCCGAGGAGACTCGCTCCTCCGCCGCTGAGGATGATGACGAGGAGGAGAAGGAGGAGGAGGAGGAGAACCCTCCCCCTGAAGAAGGGAAGAAGAAGAGGGCGGCCTCCACGAGTCTGGAGGCGGGGACGTCCAAGAAGGGGAAGGGCTCCCTTGCGGATAACTCCGCATGGGATGTCGACAGCAGTTCGGAGCGTCGCCCCCGCACTAAGCCCCGAGCGGCATCGTAAGTGCTATGACTCATGCATACCCATATATCCAGCCTCTCCTGTTTATTGTACTGACATGGTTAATTATACTATTACAGTCCGGCCCACGACAGCTTCCAGCGATCCTCATCAGGAGGTTTGTTGGATTCAAAGGCGATGGCCAGCGCGTCACCGCCGACCGCTCACTCCCCCGAGGCCAAGGGTGACGCAGAGGTGCTGTCCCGAAGGACTTTCCCAGGCCGGGGAGAGGTTCAGGAGGCGCCAGAAGGCGAAACCTCCGTCGCTGGGCACCAGGGGGAGCCAATCCCCCTGGAGACTGGTGATGAGGGCCGCGTTCAGTTCGGCCCTCAACCGAACACGTTTCCGGAGACCGATGCGGCTCCGGAATCCGGTGTGCAACCTCCTTCGAAAGAAGGGCGTATGCCTATTCCGCCGGTGACCCCTGTCCATTCAGGGGCACCGGATAATCTGCTGGAAGCACTACGAGGCGCTTCCATTGTGGATGAACACCGTGCCCTTGTGGGTACGGTGATTGAGAGGGTTCAGTCAGCCAAGAGCGGACTAACCGAAGCCTGCCACAGCCTGCTGACAGGTTTTGAGGTAAGCAGCGTAGAGAGAGAAAATCCCCATACAGACAGTAGCCCCTGAGACACTGTCCGGTGTTCGAAAAGAAAAGCCGGACAGGGGATCAATCCCTTATTGCAGGAAAACTAACCAAATATGTCTGAAATGAATACGCAGGCGTCGCTGCTGGCAGCGGCTTCGCATACTGCCGAAGTCTCCGGACTAAAGCAAAGACTGGAGCGGGCCGAAGAGGAGCTCAGCCAGGTGAAGAGGCAGCTCCAGGAGAGGCAAGGTATGTGATAACCCGTTGTATATTCGAGAAAGAGTAAAATGATATAGATTGACCGAAGTGTCATGATATGTGTAGGAGCCACGAGCCACGACCGAGGTCGAGGCCCTGAAAAAGGCCCTGGCAGAAGCCGAGGGGAAGGCTGTCAAGGAGCAGGCCGCCCGTAAGAAGCTCAAGCCCCGGGCCAGCGAGGTCCAGCAAGAGCTCCAAGACGCGGTGAGGAAGTGCGAGACCTTGGAGCGTGATGCGTCGGCTCAAGAGACCGAACTCACCAAGGCTCATCAGAGCGCCGAAATGGCCCGGAAAGAGACCCAGGGCGCCCTCCAGAAGATCCAGGAGGCCAGGAAGATCGCGGCGGGTAAGGCTTTTAGTATGCAAAGCAAGTATGTGGAGAGGAAGTATCTTTTACTAACCCGGATTCGGAGTTCTCCAGGGGCCTTTGCGGATCTGCCACGCAGTGTGTCCGACGCTGCGGAGTTCTTCCGGGCCGAAGAAGGGAGCTCCACGGAGAAGCTGTTCTGGTCGCAATATTTTGCGCCAGAACATCCGATGCCCTTCAGCGATCAGCTAAAACAGCTGGTCGAGCTGCACAGGGTGGCCGAACTGGCCATGAAGGATTTAATAATCCAGATGTGGCCAGCCTAAGCTATACCCAGCAGCTACTTTGGCCTTGTGAAGCGGCTGGTGAATGCCTGTCCTTGGCTGGGCGTCGTCAAGCGATCAGCCTGCATCGAGGGTGCGCGGATGGCCTTCGTGCGAGTCAAGGTGTGGTGGGTGAAGATGGACGCCATCAAGCTCGTGACCGAGGGGCCGCCCGAAGGCAAGGAATACCGCACACCTGAGCGGTATTTTGGGGACGTTCTGGAGGGGTCCCGCATTGTAGCGACGCAGTGTTCGCAAGACATTATATTTGAATGAATATATTCGAATTTTCCCTGCCTTGTATGATGAGACAGAGCGGTTATGTAATATAATGGTTGTTATGTTTTGAAAATTTTACCTCCTGTGCGGCCGTGTTGTATGAAATCTGAGGGTTGGCCAGTCGTCGGCTTCTGCCCCCACGTAGGTAGTACGGAGGTGTTCGGGATGGAATCTAAACACTCTTGATCCAATTATATGGTCCTTGAAGGAGTTGTTTAGCGCAACGAACCAGGCAATCAGACTATGCGGCTTGAACGCCCTCACTTAGCCATAGGATTTTGACAAGATAAAAATGTTGGCGCAGCCCCTAGTATCCGAACTAGAGTGCTATAGGCGCCCGATCGGGAAGTGCCGATCCTTCACGTAATGCGGAAGAAATCTCTAACGATTTGCAACCTCCGAACAGCTGACCGACTCTCGCCGCATCATGACAGACAGTTTTCGGCTTTCTCTACTGAGGTGCTCTTTTGGATAACCCAAGGCACAATCGCAGTAGTTCTGCCTTTACTACCTTAGCCGATATAGCGGAACGTAAGGTAGCAAGCACAGGAGCCGGGCAACCCAACTATTGACCAAAGACATGATTCGGAGCCAATGCATATAGTGCTAAATTCGGGGTGCCGAACTATACTATAAAAAAGTGTTCAAACTTTTGTTGCCGTAGTGCGGGGTGCTATGAAGCCCCTGGCAAATATGGAACGTACCAAAGTGTACGGGTGCTATCTGATGAGGTTACCACCAGAAGAAACAAATGAAAGGAAAACAGAAAGGATGCAAAGGTAATAAGCTGGGGCCCTAATTTTCGAGCCGCGAACTGTTTCCATTATAATTTGATTAATACGTCAAGGCGCATTGATACAAATAGTGCGATAAGCGACATGCTATTTAACATGCCAAAACCAAGGGAGAGCTGCATGTGGGTCCTGAAAAACAGGTAGAGTGATCGTTAACGAAACCACCTTGAAAGTCCCCCATACGTCTGTGTTTCTTGCCGTCTTGGTTTGTTTATCCTTCAAGAGGACCGGTGATCAGGCCATCAGATGAGGCCTGCGAGATTGAAACCTGAAAAGGGAAAAGAGGAAAAGTGAAAGTATGTGTGTATCCGGTGCCGGTCGAACCGTACTGTGGATCACAAGCTAGCTATACCTCCGTTGATGCCCATGGAATTTTGAGTGCGTAGTTATGTACGCGCGGTACGAATGCCACCACTTGATCAGGACTGGGACGGAGGCCGAATTGCTAGTCGAGCTCCTGACGAGCCGCGCTGTCCTACTGCAGGGTAGTTCAGACCCTCTTGGCGGTGTTCGGGGGCTCGGCAGCCGAATTAAGTTTCTGCTTGAGAAGGCCGCTCTGTACTTCTGCTGCTAGGGCAGCAGTGTGCTCTTCTGTGCGGAGGGAGCGTTCCGTGTTTCCGTTGACCGTTATGACGCCGCGTGGACCGGGCATCTTGAGCTTGAGATAAGCATAGTGCGGCACTGCGTTGAACCGAGCAAATGCGGTCCGTCCGAGCAGTGCGTGATAACCGCTGCGGAATGGGACGATGTCAAAGATTAACTCTTCGCTTCGGAAATTGTCCGGGGATCCGAAGACAACCTCTAGTGTGATTGAGCCCGTACAGCGGGCCTCTACACCTGGTATGACTCCTTTGAAGGTAGTCTTTGTTGGCTTGATCCGTGATGGATTAATGCCCATTTTGCGCACTGTGTCTTGATAGAGCAGATTGAGGCTGCTACCATCATCCATGAGGACTCGTGTCAGGTGAAATCCATCAATGATTGGGTCGAGGACCAGTGCAGCTGAACCGCCGTGACGGATACTAGTCGGATGATCCCGACGGTCAAAGGTGATCGGGAATGACGACCATGGATTGAATTTTGGGGCGACTGGCTCTATCGCGTAGACGTCCCTGAGTGCGCGCTTGCGCTCCCTTTTGGGGATGTGTGTAGCATATATCATGTTCACTGTTTTTATTTGAGGGGGAAACTTCTTCTGTCCCCCTGTGTTCGGTTGCCAGGGCTCTTCGTCATCATCCTCGCTTTGCGATCCCTTTTCCTTGTGCTCGGCGTTTAACTTGCCGGCCTGTTTAAAAACCCAGCAATCTCTGTTGGTATGGTTGGCTGGTTTGTCTGGGGTGCCATGTATCTGGCACGGACGGTCGAGTATGCGGTCCAGGCTGGATGGTCCCTGGTTGTTTCTTTTGTACGGCTTCTTCCGCTGACTGGACTTGGAGCCGCTGAATCCGGCATTGACTGTAGTGTCATCGGTATTATCGCCATTACTTCGGCGTTTGTGTCTGTTGCGTCGGAGCTTGCCGTTGTTGTTTTTGGCCTCGGAGGGGCCTGCCTCGCTGGCTGTGTTTTTACTACGAGCCAACCAACTATCCTCACCCGCGCAAAAGCGGGTCATGAGTGCCGTGAGGGCTGCCATAGATTTTGGCTTTTCTTGGCCGAGGTGGCGGGCGAGCCATTCATCGCGGATGCTATGTTTAAAGGCCGCTAAGGCTTCAGCGTCCGGACAGTCGACGATCTGGTTCTTTTTGGTTAGGAACCTGGTCTAGAATTTCCTGGCTGACTCTCCAGGCTGTTGGACTATGTGGCTTAAGTCATCGGCGTCTGGTGGCCGGACATATGTACCTTGGAAGTTATCAAGGAACGCCTCTTCCAAGTCCTCCCAGCTGCCAATAGAGTTCTCAGGCAGGCTGTTTAACCATTGCCGAGCTGGTCCTTTGAGTTTTAGTGGGAGGTATTTGATTGCGTGAAGGTCATCTCCACGGGCCATATGGATGTGGAGAATGAAATCCTCGATCCACACCGCCGGATCAGTTGTTCCGTCATATGATTCGATGTTCATGGGTTTAAACCCTTCAGGGAATTCATGATCCATTACTTCATCAGTGAAGCAAAGAGGGTGTGCGGCGCCTCTATATCTGGCCGCGTCGTGGCGTAGCTCCGATGGAGTCCGTCTGCGGTTATCAGCTCGGGCGTAACTAGGTTTGTCACGTCCGAATGGGTAGCCATCGTCGCGTGTCGAGGAACGTCCTCGCGATCTGTAGATCGACCTGGTATATCGTGCTCTACTGTCCAGGTCCCGCCGAAGGTCGTATGTATGACCCCAAGCTGTTTTGTCTCTATTTTTACATGGCGGTGGGGCGGGTTGTTGTTCGGCCCGAATTGCCACTTTATCCCGACCGCGTGGTGGTCGGTCCGCCGCACTGTCCCGACCGTGCAGAGGTCGATCGGCCGCATTACGCGAGGGAGGTATGGGATCCGGCGCCTCCTCGTCGAACTGAGGTAGCAATCTGCGCTTCGGGTAACTCTTGGCTGGGCGTCTGAGGCCGTACTCCTCGGCCGCCAGGACATCAGTTCATCTGTCGACGAGCAGATCTTGGTCAGCTTGAAGCTGCTGCTGCTTCTTTTTCAGGCTCCTTGCGGTGGCTATTAGTTGGCACTTGAAGCGCTCCTGCTCGAGGGGTTCCTCAGGCACTATGAAATCCTCGTTGCCGAGGCTTTCCTCATCCTCGGAGAGCGGACGATAACTACCATCCTCCGAGTCATTGGGCATGGCCTGTTCATCGGGGCTAACTTGCCCGTTTTCTTGTTCCTCCTGTTCGGATGTTGCCTCAACAGGGTCTTCATTATTTTCGGCATTGTCCAGAGTATTATTTTCTCCGGTGCCAGTGTTGCTTTCTCTTGAACGGCGTGACTTAGAGCGGTGTTGAGGACGCCGACGCTTTGGGTGTGTCTCAGGAGATTTATTCTCAACTGGATTTTCTTTGTCATCGTCGTTAGTTGCTTTGAGTGTATCCACCATGTACACATCATACGAAGAAGTGGCCGTCCAGCATCCAGTAAATGGTGGGTTTTGGCCCTGCTCCTCATCGGCATCGTCGTCCATACCGTTGATGTCTTCGGAGCCGTAATCGAGCGTGTCGGTTAGATCCTCGACAGTGGCTATGAAGTGGGTGGCAGGTGAGAAGCAAAATTCTCCATCATCAGCCCCTAGCTCGAACCGGACATAGTTCGGGTGCGAGTCTCCTGCCAAGGACAAGTTCTTTAATGAGTTTAGCACATCGCCCAAGGGCGAGTGTTGGAAGATGTCTGCGGTGCTGAATTCGAAGATCGATAACCGATCAAGATCGGCGTCCGCGGGCGTGCGTGGTTCGGAATTTACAGCCGGAGACGAGTCCGGAGTTCCGGTGACGCAGATGTCCCGTGTGTTTAAGTCTGTGTGCGGCTCCAATGCCGCGGAATCCGTGGCCTCCGTGGTGGGGTTGAGCTTCCCGTCCTTGGATGGCGCGATCTGCTCCGGATCTAAGGCCAGAGCAGTTACGGGGGCAATCTCCTAAGTGTGGTCCGATGACAGATTTAGATCATGTACATCGGGGGGACAGGGAGCGGCCGCCGCGGTCTCGAATCCAGCGAAGATCAAGTCTCCATGGATGTCCGCAACGTAGTTCAAGCTTCCGAATCTGACCTGGTGGCCAGGGGCGTAGCTATCGATCTGCTCCAGATGGCCAAGCGAGTTGGCCCGCAGTGCGAAGCCGACGAATACGAAGATCTGTCCGGGGAGGAAGGTCTCTCCTTGGACGGCCTCGTTGTTGATGATCGAAGGGGCCATCAAACCTTTAGGGGACGGCACAGTGGAACTCTCAATGAAAGCACCAATGTCGGTGTCAAAACCGGCGGATCTCGGGTAGGGGGTCCCGAACTGTGCGTCTAAGGTCGATGGTAACAGGAGACAGGGGGCACAATGTTTACCCAGGTTCAGGCCCTCTCTATGGAGGTAATACCCTACTTCCTGCTTGATTGATCTTGATGAATATGAGTATTACAAGAGTTGATCTACCACGAGATAGTAATGGCCTAACCCTAGAAGTCTAGCCTGTATGACTATGGTAATGAATATCTCTCTCCTCCCTCCGGACTAACTCCTCGGTTTATATAGACACCGGGAGGATCTAGGGTTACACAAGGTCGGTTACAAAGAAAGGAATATACATATTTGGTCGCCAAGCTTGCCTTCCACGCCAAGGAGAGTCCCATCCGGACACGGGTAGAGTCTTCGGTCTTTGTATCTTCACAGCCCATGGCTAACAGGCCGGACGCCCGAGGACCCCTTCGTCCAGGACTCCGGGGGGGGGGGGGGGACCCCCCCCCCCCCCTTGTCATTTTTAATGATTAATGACAACACGGTAAAGGGAGTAATGTGTTTGTTGACTATACACACGTGAAACTCCTAAGTATTTGGCTTAACCAGTGGGTTATGACCCCTAAAAATGGTGTGCGAGCATGAAAGTCTTTGAAATACCGGCTGAAGAATTGAAGGTTGTTGACTAGATTTTATTTACTAGTTTCTCTAATCCTTCATTGAGTCATTGGGGCGAACTACATTATTATCGAGTCAAAGTAAAGCAAGATTCGAAGTCTTCGTGTGTGCTCAATCATAACCCGTATTCTTTAATGAGTGAAGACTTGGAAATATCCTTCCAAGTGAGCATACTAGCTCCCATAGTGAAGTTAATTCTTTGGATCGCCCGGGTTAGTTTATTCGTTGAGGAGTTGGCAAAATTGCCGCTCAAGTTATCTCAAGTACTTTGGAAACAAGGGCATACCGACTTAAATATTTTGACCGTTGCTAGGTGTCATCTGCATGTTGGTGGGAGCATCCTGTCCAACGATCATGTGAGCCCCTTGGTCTGTCTACCAACTATAAATAGCCCACTGACCCTTGTTGTTTTTGGTTGGTTGCTCGAGTTGGATTGTGAAAAGTGTAGCAATGAGCATCTCTTCCTCGCATTGATTTATGCCAAATCTGAAGTGAGGAAAACCTCTCAGAGACAAACCTGAGTTATGGTTGAGCATCACCGAAGAATTAGATCAAGCATAGCTTCTGACTTGTTACTCCTAAGGAATTGGCATCCTCTAGACGATTAGGCACTATTCTGAGCATCCAACAAGTGGATTTGCCGAAGAACCAGCTTCTACCGATCCGGAGGTCATTGGAACATCTACCATGAGTGTTGGGCGAGTTTCGAGGAACTTAACTCAAGGAGAACAAGATGAGAACTAGTGGTTCTCAAAGCAGTGTGCTCAGCCTCTCAAACCAAGACATAGAACTGTTGT
Source organism: Thinopyrum obtusiflorum (assembly GCA_036873465.1). NCBI lineage: Eukaryota > Viridiplantae > Streptophyta > Magnoliopsida > Poales > Poaceae > Thinopyrum > Thinopyrum obtusiflorum. The sequence goes on along the minus strand of JAAAWM010011806.1, from coordinate 38,906 downwards.
AAGTGCATCTAGTGCCCCTTAGCGATTCTGGTGTATTGAAGACTTATAGGTTAAGGGACTAATGTGTTTGTGAGTGTACACAGGTTATATATCTCTCTGAGGAGTTTGGTATATACGACAAAAGTCGACCCCTAAAAATGAATGTCTTCATTTCAGGACTTTGGTTTTCTTGAAGACTTTGAAAATTAGGAAATTTGTGTGACCTTGAAGACATTGTTATTAATGTGAGGATTATGAAGCGTGAAGACTTTTGTTTTCGTATTCTCATTTTCTCTTTCTTGAGTCATAGGAAACAGCGTACTGTTAAAGGGGGTTGAGGTGAAACTAAGGAAAAGTTTCCAACTGATGATCATCTCAAAGCCTACACATACCCAATCCTTTGAGTGAAGCCTTTGGAAATCTCATATAGTTTAGTCAATTTCTTCAGTGGCAGAGACAAAGATCTTCTGGTCTCTGAGGAATTTGTTCTGACTGAAGAGTTAGGCATTCGCCAGTGCGGATTGCCTACAAGTGAGGAACATGATAGCCTTGAGGAATTTGAGAGCTCAATTTTCCGACCGTTGTTGTGCTACGCGCTAGCTATCCCAAATATCTTATCCACCTAACGGTCATATCATTGAAGGGCATTTATGTCTTATCATGTCGGGCTGCTCCCCGACTATAAATAGCCGCCCCCCTCAACCACTAGCTGGTTGGCTGCTCCGAGAGAAACAGACACTTGTCATTGAGAGCATCCCATCCTCCGAGGACTTCGAGTGAAAATCATCAGTGAGGAAAAACCCAAAACCCAACACCTACAACCCAACGTGATTGAACATCACTGAAGAGATTGTTCCTGTGTGGAACCAACAATTGTTACCTTTGAAAACTGTGCATCTTCCAGACGGTTAGGCGTCATGGTCTAGAGCATCCAAGAGGAATTGTGGATCGCCGAGTGACCAAGTCTGTGAAGGTTTGGAAGTCACCTGAAGACTTACCACGAGTGATTGGGCGAGGTCTGTATGACCTTGGCTCAAGGAGAATATGGTAAGGACTGTGTGTCCTTTGGTTTAAATACCAAGCCACTCCAACCAGAAGTACAACTGTCACAGTTGGAACTGGTCTACCAAATCATTGTCTTCACCGAGCTACTGGTTCTATTTCCTCAACACTTTCATTTCCTCATTCATGTGTTGATAAAATTGATTGTTACTATTTGAAGACTTTGACTGAAGACTTTCTCTATTTCCTCAATCCTATTTCTTCAGTCACTTAGTCTTCTGCCTGCTTATCCTGTTTACATGCTACATGTGCTCTGTGTATGTTTCATTTCATCATGATGACTATGTTGTTGTCTTGTTTTGCATGCACCTAAGTACTTCCGCTGCTTGTAGTTCATCACTTAGCAAATTCCTCAAGTAGTATTTCCTCAGTGACGAATTTGTAAAAATCGCCTATTCACCCCCCCTCTAGTCGATATAACACACTTTCAACTATTGACAACATTTTGAACTTGGGTAAACAAATTCGTCGTCTTTGTCAGTGGACGTTCTATCACATTCATGTACTTTTAGAAGATTGCTTGGTTTCAAGGAACTCATCTCTGCACTAAAGTAAGCTATTTTCCCTACTCTGTTTCCTTCTGATGCGAAGACTTTATCTGTGCGTTTTATATCCGTTGTAACTCTATGTTAAGTTGTTGTTTGCATGTTCCTATGAAGACTGTATATGTGCACTACTTAACTTTTGTTCCGTTGTTATTTTCCTTGCTCCGAGTACTTGGTGTGATAACTTTCTTAAGTAATCACTATCTAGTCACTTAGTGGTTCTCATACACACCTCTATGTTTTTGGTTGTTAGAATTCTTCATTCCCTACAATTTAATTTAACTATTTCATCACCGCTATGTGAAGAATTCATAACCTCTGAAGAATTTTTAAGAATGCATATTCACCCACCCTCTAGTCGCCCTACTGATTAGTGATATTTTTGCACTCATCCCACCATTGTTTAAACCGGATAATCCCAAAATTCCCGAGGGAATCACTTTGATATGCCACTGATGACTAAGGGATGTAAGAAATTTTGAAATCCTTTGTTTAATGTGTTTCCACGGGAAAATGGACCAGAAGATGGAATAAAAACATCATATATAAGGAAACACCGAGTGTGGGAGCCAATCCAAGTCAAATGGAGGTGCCACAAGGGTAACAGAGCAAAAGACAATGCTTGGTACGAGCGAGGCCACTCATACCAATGGTCGTACCCGCCGCCAAGAGCACCATGGCATCGACCTCATCACACTTTATAAAAGGGGGACGTGCCTAATTCACGAAGGAGCAGCACCTAGAGACGTCCATAGCGATAACTGTGAACCGAAAGCCATTCACAAACCCTAGCCGCCGCCATTTTCAATCTCATATCCATACCCATCACCTTCATCACCACCGTAGCTATTCTTCATGAGTTAGCCATACTTGTATTCGATGCATCGCAATTAGCAAACATTGTAAGACTATTTATCAATTAATCGTTCATCTTTATGCCGTCTCAATGATTGTTCTTGCAATCAGATCATGATGTGTGAGTAATTCCATAAAACAATTGGTTTAGGCAAGGCCTTGCAACACTATGTATCTGTGAACGGGATCGTTGTATGACTTTGCTTAATTGACGTTATTTGTATGTGTGATTCGCAACATAATTGTATGTTGTCTCCTTCTCGAGGAGGTAAGAAGTGATGATGCATGGAACGTGATACGTCTCCAACGTATCTATAATTTTTGATTGTTCCATGCTATTATATTATCCATCTAGGATGTTTTATATGCATTTATATGCTATTTTATATGATTTTTGGGACTAACATATTAACCCAGAGCCCAGTGCCAGTTTCTGTTTTTTCCTTGTTTTTGAGTATCGCAGGAAAGGAATACCAAACGGAGTCCAATTGACCTAAAATTTCACGGAGATTATTTTTGGACCAGAAGAAGCCCACGGAGTATCGAAGATGGGCCAGAAGAGTCCCGAGGCACCCACGAGGGTGGGGGGCGTGCCCTACCCCCTGGACGCGCCCCCTACCTCGTGGCCGCCTCGGAGACCCCCCTGACTTGTTCCCAACGCCAACACCTCTTATATATACACAAACTTCCAGAACATAACCTAGATCGGGAGTTCCGCCGCCGCAAGCCTCTGTAGCCACCAAAAACCAATCGGGACCCTGTTTCGGCACCCTGCCGGAGGGGGGAACCATCACCGGTGGCCATCTTCATCATCCCGGCGCTCTCCATGACGAGGAGGGAGTAGTTCACCCTCGGGGCTGAGGGTATGTACCAGTAGCTATGTGTTTGATCTCTCTCTCTCTCTCGTGTCCTTGATTTGGCACGATCTTGATGTATCGCGAGCTTTGCTATTATAGTTGGATCTTATGATGTTTATCCCCCTCTACTCTCTTGTAATGGATTGAGTTTTCCCTTTGAAGTTATCTTATCAGATTGAGTCTTTAAGGATTTGAGAACACTTGATGTATGTCTTGCATGTGCTTATCTGTGGTGACAATGAGATATTCACGTGATCCACTTGATCTATGTTTTGGTGATCAACTTGTGGGTTCAGTGACCTTGTGAACTTATGCATAGGGGTTGGCACACGTTTTCGTATTGACTCTCTGGTAGAAACTTTGGGGCACTCTTTGAAGTTCTTTGTGTTGGTTGAATAGATGAATCTGAGATTGTGCGATGCATATCGTATAATCATACCCACGGATACTTGTGGTGACATTGGAGTATCTAGGTGACATTAGGGTTTTGGTTGATTTGTGTCTTAAGGTGTTATTCTAGTACGAACTCTTGAATAGATCGATCAGAAAGGATAACTTTGAGGTGGTTTCGTACCCTACAATAATCTCTTCGTTTGTTCTCCGCTATTAGTGACTTTGGAGTGACTCTTTGTTGCATGTTGAGGGATAGTTATATGATCCAATTATGTTATTATTGTTGAGAGAACTTGCACTAGTGAAAGTATGAACCCCAGGCCTTGTTTCTACACATTGCAATACCGTTTGTGCTCACTTTTATCAATAGTTACCTTGCTGTTTTTATATTTTCAGATTACAAAAACCTATATCTACCATCCATATTGCACTTGTATCACCATCACTTCGCCGAACTAGTGCACCTATACAATCTACCATTGTATTGGGTGTGTTGGGGACACAAGAGACTCTTTGTTATTTGGTTGCAGGGTTGTTTGAGAGAGACCATCTTCATCCTACGCCTCCCACGGATTGATAAACCTTAGGTCATCCACTTGAGGGAAATTTGCTACTGTCCTACAAACCTCTGCACTTGGAGGCCCAACAACATCTACAAAAAGAAGGTTGCGTAGTATACATCAAGCAATTTCTGGCGCCGTTGCCGGGGAGGTGAGTGCTTGAAGGTATATCTTTCGATCTTGCAATCGAATCTTTTAGTTTCTTAATTTATCACTAGTTTAGTTTATAAAAGAAAACTACAAAAAAATGGAATTAAGGGTGCCTCATATGCTTCATCTTTTTAATATCTTTCATGAAAATAAGGATTCCGATAATTGTGCCAAAATGTTAGAAGAAGAATGCATTAAAATGTTTGGCACTAAATCTTTGAATGATGTGCATGATTGCAATGTTGTTAGTATGAACTCTTTGAATGTCCATAGTACTAATGATGATTGCACTAGTCATGATGAAAATGTCTCTTATAAGCATGCCAATTTTTGTGGAGTGCATAGAGTTTGCAAGTACACACCAAATAGGGAAGATAGATTTTGCAAGAGGCATAAGTATTTAGAAACTAAATGGTTGCAAGAGAGGCTAGATGTTTGTGCTGAAAATTTAAATTTTCTTAGCCATCCATGTAAACTTTGTAATGAACGTGGTCATTTAAATATCCAATGCAAATTGTTTCATGATCGTATCGTGTCCAAAAATTGTGATGACTTGATTTCCCTTGCGCATCATAATGAACTTAGTTTGCTTGTGGGTTATGAAGAAATGAAACGTATAACTAATGATATGCCAGAATTTGTCCTTGATAAAGTTCTTGATTTTGATCTAGAGGAAATTTATATGTATTGTGCGGTGAATTGCATTGAAAATCCTTATATTGCCAATTACATAAATACAAGAAAACAAATAGAAGATGAAGAGAATACTAATGAAAGGGAAGAGATTTCCCAATATCCTCCTATTCTTTCTTATGATGAATCAGGTAACGAGGAGGAGCTTTCTATTCAACCAATCTCATTAATAAGGATCTCCAAAAAGAGGATTAAACCCACACATGATGTGAAGAAGAAAAAGAAAAGATGGAGAAGCAAAGGTAAAAAGGTATCCCTCCCAAATGATGTTGCTCCTATTACTCATTGTGATGATGATAATTGCTATACTATTGGTGATATCCATACTATTAATGATGAGAGTGATTATGCTTATGATATGAAAAGGCCTAACCTTGGGGATGCTATGTTTGATGAGAATGACATGTTTGAGAATTTATTTGCTGCAATTAATGTTTGTCCCAAGCTTGGGGATGCTATGTTTAATGAAGATGATGTTTTTAGCCTCCCAAGTTTTGATGAGCAAATTTACTATGATGATAGCATGCCTCCTATTTATGATGATTATTGTGATGACACTTATGCTATAAAAAGTAGTGATGATTATATTTATAAAACTTGTCATGATTATGATTACCCTTTTTCTGAACATTACTCTTTTAATGTGGAAACAATTTATAGTATTCGAGTTTCTTATGATACTCCCACTACTATTCATGAGAAAAAATTTGCTTATGTGGAGAGTAATAAAAATTCTATGCTTGTAGATCATGAAAAGAATGCTTTAGGTGCTGGTTATATTGTTGAATTCATTCATGATGCTACTGAAAATTATTATGAGGGAGGAATATATGCTTGTAGGAATTGCAATAATATCAAGTTTCCTCTCTATGTTCTTAAAATCTTGAAGTTATGCTTGTTTTGCCTTCCTATGCTAGTTGATTATTGTTCCCATAAGTTGTTTGCTCACAAAATCCCTATGCATAGGAAGTGGGTTAGACTTAAATGTGCTAGTCATATTCTTCATGATGCTCTCTTTATGTTTCAATTCTTATCTTTTATGTGAGCATCATTGAAATCATCATGCCTAGCTAGGGGCGTTAAACGTTAACGCTTGTTGGGAGGCAACCCAATTTTATTTTTGTTCTTTTGCTCTTGTTTAGTAATAAATAGTTCATCTAGCCTCTGGTTAGATGTGGCTTTATGTTTTAGTTAGTGTTTGTGCCAAGTAAAACCTATAGGATCTTCTTGGGTGATAATTATTTGATCTTGCTGAAAAAAGACAGAAACTTTCTGCTCACGAAAGCAATTGTTAAAAATCACCAGAGAGTGATAAAATACTGATTCCAACTGCAGTAGATCAATAAACAAATTATCCTATTTTTTCAGAATTTTTGGAGTTACAGAAGTATTCGAATGATACAGTTACTACAGACTGTTCTGTTTTTCACAGATTCTGCTTTCTATGTGTTGTTTACTTATTTTGATGAATCTATGAGTAGTATCGGAGGGTATGAACCATAGAGAAGTTGGAATACAGTAGATATTACACCAATATGAATTTAGAATGAGTTCACAACGGGGGGGGGGGGGGGGGGGGGGGGGGGGGGGGGGGGGGGGGGGGGGGGGGGGGGGGGGGGGGGGGGGGGGGGGGGGGGGGGGGGGGGGGGGGGGGGGGGGGGGGGGGGGGGGGGGGGGGGGGGGGGGGGGGGGGGGGGGGGGGGGGGGGGGGGGGGGGGGGGGGGGGGGGGGGGGGGGGGGGGGGGGGGGGGGGGGGGGGGGGGGGGGGGGGGGGGGGGGGGGGGGGGGGGGGGGGGGGGGGGGGGGGGGGGGGGGGGGGGGGGGGGGGGGGGGGGGGGGGGGGGGGGGGGGGGGGGGGGGGGGGGGGGGGGGGGGGGGGGGGGGGGGGGGGGGGGGGGGGGGGGGGGGGGGGGGGGGGGGGGGGGGGGGGGGGGGGGGGGGGGGGGGGGGGGGGGGGGGGGGGGGGGGGGGGGGGGGGGGGGGGGGGGGGGGGGGGGGGGGGGGGGGGGGGGGGGGGGGGGGGGGGGGGGGGGGGGGGGGGGGGGGGGGGGGGGGGGGGGGGGGGGGGGGGGGGGGGGGGGGGGGGGGGGGGGGGGGGGGGGGGGGGGGGGGGGGGGGGGGGGGGGGGGGGGGGGGGGGGGGGGGGGGGGCCGAGATATATTGCCATGCAACTTTCCACCGTTCCGTTTATTATGACATGCTTCATCATTGTCATATTGCCTTGCATGATCATGTAGTTGACATCGTATTTGTGACAAGGCCACCATGCATAATTTTTCATACATGTCACTCTTGATTCATTGCCCATCCCGGTACACCGCCGGAGGCACTCATATAGAGTCATATTTTGTTCTAGTATCGAGTTGTAATCATTGAGTTGTAAATAAATAGAAGTGTGATGATCATCATTATTAGAGCATTGTCCCGTGTGAAAAAAAGAGAGAAAGGCCAAATAAAAAAAAGGCCAAAAAAAAGAGAAAGGCCAAATAAAAAAAGGGAAGCCCCCCCAAAAAAGAAGGGACAGTGCTACTATCCTTTTTCCACACTTGTGCTTCAAAGTAGCACCATGATCTTTATGATAGAGAGTCTCTTATTTTGTCACTTTCATATACTAGTGGGAATTTTTCATTATAGAACTTCGCTTGTATATTCCAACAATGGGCTTCCTCAAATGCCCTAGGTCTTCGTGAGCAAGCAAGTTGGATGCACACCCACTTAGTTTCTTTTTGTTGAGCTTTCATACATTTATAGCTCTAGTGCATACGTTGCATGGAAATCCCTACTCCTCACATTGACATCAATTGATGGGCATCTCCATAGCCCGTTGATTAGCCGCGTCAATGTGAGACTTTCTCCCTTTTTGTCTTCTCCACACAACCTCCATCATCATATTCTATTCCACCCATAGTGCTATGTCCATGGCTCGCGCTCATGTATTGCGTGAAAGTTGAAAAAGTTTGAGAATACTAAAGTATGAAACAATTGCTTGGCTTGTCATCGGGGTTGTGCATGATGGGAGCATTTTGTGTGACGAAAATTAAGCATGGCCAAACTATATGATTTTGTAGGGATGAGCTTTCTTTGGCTATGTTATTTTGAGAAGACATAATTGCTAGGTTAGTATGCTTGAAGTATTATGATTTTTATGTCAATATTAAACTTTTGTGTTGAATCTTATGGATCTGAATATTCTTGCCACAGTAAAGAAGATTACATTGATAAATATGTTAGGTAGCATTCACATCAAAAATTCTGTTTTTATCATTTACCTACTCGAGGACGAGCAGGAATTAAGCTTGGGGATGCTTGATACGTCTCCAACGCATCTATAATTTTTGATTGTTCCATGCTATTATATTATCCATCTAGGATGTTTTATATGCATTTATATGCTATTTTATATGATTTTTGGGACTAACCTATTAACCCAGAGCCCAGTGCCAGTTTCTGTTTTTTCCTTGTTTTTTAGTATCGCAGGAAAGGAATACCAAACGGGTCCAATTGACCTGAAATTTCACGGAGATTATTTTTGGACGAGAAGAAGCCCACGGAGTATCGGAGATGGGCCAGAAGAGTCCCGAGGCACCCACGAGGGTGGGGGGCGCGCCCTACCCCCCTGGGCGCGCCCCCTACCTCGTGGCCGCCTCGGAGACCCCCCTGACTTGTTCCCAACGCCAACACCTCTTATATATACCCAAACTTCCAGAACATAACCTAGATCAGGAGTTCCGCTGCCGCAAGCCTCTGTAGCCACCAAAAACCAATCGAGACCCTGTTCCGGCACCCTGCCGGAGGGGGGAACCATCACCGGTGGCCATCTTCATCATCCCGGTGCTCTCCATGACGAGGAGGGAATAGCTCACCCTCGGGGCTGAGGGTATGTACCAGTAGCTATGTGTTTGATCTCTCTCTCTCTCATGTTCTTGAGGTGGTACGATCTTGATGTATCGCGAGCTTTGCTATTATAGTTGGATCTTATGATGTTTCTCCCCCTCTACTCTCTTGTAATGGATTGAGTTTTCCCTTTGAAGTTATCTTATCGGATTGAGTCTTTAAGGATTTGAGAACACTTGATGTATGTCTTGCATGTGCTTATCTGTGGTGACAATGAGATATTCACGTGATCCACTTGATGTATGTTTTGGTGATCAACTTGCGGGTTCAGTGACCTTGTGAACTTATGCATAGGGGTTGGCACACGTTTTCGTCTTGACTCTCCGGTAGAAACTTTGGGGCACTCTTTGAAGTTCTTTGTGTTGGTTGAATAGATGAATCTGAGATTGTGTGATGCATATCGTATAATCATACCCATGGATACTTGTGGTGACATTGGAGTATCTAGGTGACATTAGGGTTTTGGTTGATTTGTGTCTTAAGGTGTTATTCTAGTACGAACTCTTGAATAGATCGATCAGAAAGGATAACTTTGAGGTGGTTTCGTACCCTACAATAATCTCTTCGTTTGTTCTCCGCTATTAGTGACTTTGGAGTGACTCTTTTTTGCATGTTGAGGGATAGTTATATGATCCAATTATGTTATTATTGTTGAGAGAACTTGCACTAGTGAAAGTATGAACCCTAGGCCTTGTTTCTACACATTGCAATACCGTTTGTGCTCACTTTTATCATTAGTTACCTTGATGTTTTTATATTTTCAGATTACAAAAACCTATGTCTACCATCCATATTGTACTTGTATCACCATCTCTTCGCCGAACTAGTGCACCTATACAATCTACCATTGTATTGGGTGTGTTGGGGACACAAGAGACTCTTTGTTATTTGGTTGTAGGGTTGTTTGAGAGAGACCATCTTCATCCTACGCCTCCCACAGATTGATAAACCTTAGGTCATCCACTTGAGGGAAATTTGCTACTGTCCTACAAACCTCTGCACTTGGAGGCCCAACAACGTCTACAAAAAGAAGGTTGCGTAGTAGACATCAGAACGCTATTCTGAGAACTAGTGACTGAAGGGGTTAGTACAATAGCGGAAAGCAATTTCTTGGGGATATATGAGATGTAGTGATTAAATGGCCAATGCTCTAATATCAAGAAATCCTTAATAACATAGGTAACCCCGTGCGGCAACAAGGGCCAGTGGGAGGACAACTGACTCTCGATGCAGGTAGTGACCGACGGTGATGTACTTTGGACATATCCCCCACTTCACCATGTTGTGAGCATATCGTAACGGGTGTCTACCAGGACCATTAATATCAAGAGAAGATCCCACACATAAGTACAAGGTTGTAAGTGCAAGTCACTAAGTCCTCATACCCATGCTTATTTCCATATCATTGTTTACACCTAAAAGGTTGTTTAAAAGGTACGGGAAGCTGGAACATTTTGTGAGAACAATAACTTGTTTGAATCTTTGTCATAGAGCACATCCTCCCGTGGGTACGATACCCTGGGGTCACTCCTTGAGAAAGGGTAAGGAACTTTCTACAATCCGAAACTGGATCATAAAGGGTCAACACCGACTTGACCTTTGACAATGTTATGCCATAAAAGGAATCACGTCATTTGTGTATCATGGTATTGATAGCCAACCATATACAAGGTTTGGGATCACTCAACTAATTTGGCCGAACCTCTTGGCATGCTCGACAAGAATTTCAAACATATCAACCATAATATTAAACATTGGTGATAGCGGGTCTCCTTGTCGAAGACCTTATTTTGAAGTCCTTTTTTCTAATCTATAAGTAGTGACAACCATTGTTATTCACTTCTACGGATACGCTTCCACTAGACACAAAGTTTTTTTTGAGGGGAAAGACAGTAGGAGAGGCTTCTACTGATTACTTGTGTGTGTATATATATATCCCCTTAAAAAAGGGGGGCTACAAGTTACATATGATGTACAGAACTATCCCAAGTTAAGACACTAAGTATGGAAACAGTTAGGTAAGGGTATTACAAAATGAGATGACAGAGGCTCTATGGGCCTCTCTAACTCTATGCCGCAGGAGAGCAAAGTCCTCTTTGAATCTGTTAAGCCAGCTCTGAATACTGGGGTCCACCCCTCTGAAATGCTTGTTATTCCTTTCTTTCCATAGGCTCCAGGCTGCCGTCAGAAAAATTTCCATGAGGAAAGAATCATTCCAAGATTCACGACCATGCTGAATTGCTTCAAGCCGGGAGGTGGGGGCAGGCCAGATCATGTTGAGCTTCGCCCAACACGTTTGGCTGAAGGTGCAATGGAAGATCATATGCTCAATAGTTTCCTCGATGGGTTGCCCGCAAAGGAGGCAATCAAAATCATTTCCAATGTTGTAATGACATCGTTTGAGCATGTTGCGCGTGTTGAGTCTGTCATGGAGGAGCAGCCAGCCCAAGACCTTGATTTTCATCGTGCATTTGGACCGCCAAAGCCATTTGAAAGCCGGGAGCGCTTGGATATCTTTGAAACAGAACATGTAGTATTCAGATGCTTTGAAGTCCACTTTCCCCCAAACGTAGCGCCAAATATCATTATTTGTGGAGGATGGGCTGAAGTGTCTGGATAGATCTTGCAGGTCACGCTCCTCCTCCAGGGCTTGGGGGAGAGGGGAAGGTGGAAGGTCTCATGCAGTGACGTGCTCTCCAAGAAATTTTTAGTCGAGACATCCTCTTGCTTGGCAAAGGAGAAAGCACGTGGGGGACTGTCCTCTAGGGTGTTGCTAAGCCATAGATCTTTCCAAAAAGGGCAGTCGTGCCATCAACCACCTGGACACGTGAGATCCCACGGTAAACAGGAGTGAGCTTGAGGATATCCCGCCACCAGAATGAGCCCACCGGGTCTGTAGCGTGTGGAATTTTGTCAAGGTAGTAGGTGTTCCAGATGAGTTGAACCAAGGGAATGTCCTTATTGTAGAATTTATGCAAGAACTTGAGGAGCAAGGCATCATTCTGGACTTTAAGATTTAAGACGCCAAGACCACCATGCTTTTTGGGTCTACAAACCATTTCCCAAGCGGCCAAAGAATTGCACTTTTCTCCCTGATCAGTTTTCTTGGTCCAGAGGCACTTATGCCTGATCTTATCAAGCATCGCAACAATCTTGGGAGGGATGCTGAGAATGCACATGGAAAAGATCAAAAGGGACGTGACTGTTGCATTGACCCACGTTAGCTTGCCACCATAGGACGTCATGGCTATGGACGAGGTGAGCCGTCTCTCAGCGCGGCACACGAGCGGCATTAGTTCTTGAGTCGTGGGTTTGGAGGTGCCCAATGGTAAACCAATATATGTGAAAGGCATTTGACCTACAGAACAACCGAAGATGTTCGCAATGTGGTTTGTGTCTTCCATCTCAAGGTTGATAGGGATCAAAGTGGATTTGTGGAAAATTGTTTTGAGCCCTATCGAGGCGGCATAGTCGCAAAGGATCCGTTTGATGGTCGCGGCTTGGAGTGGCCAGGCAGGCATGGCAATGATCGTGTCGTCGGCATATTGAATGACCGGATAATTGGTTTGGCTCGAGCAAGAAAAGGTAAATCAATGAGACCGTGTCTGAAATCATCATTGATGGCTGATTGAAGAAGATCAGCTGCCAGGACAAAAATGAGGGGGGAAAGGGGATCCCCTTGTCTGACCCCAGTACGGCAATGGAATGAACGACCAGGGACACCATTAAGAAGGACCGAAGATCGCCCGGAGGAAGAAATACACTGCATCCAATCAATCCACTTGTCGTTGAAACCCATATACTTCATGATCGTTAACATTGGTTCATGGCCAATAGTATTAAAGGCCTTGGCAAAGTCCAACTTGAGGAGAACAATCCCTCTACCGGAAGTCTTGCATTGGTGTCGGCTCACCTCGTCCATAGCCATGATGCCCTATGGTGGCAAGCTAACGTGGGTCAATGCAACAGTCACGTCCCTTTTGATCTTTGCCATGTGCACTCTCCGCATCCCTCCCAAGATTGTTGCGTTGCTTGATAAGATCAGGCGTAAGTGCCTCTGGACCAAGAAAACTGATCAGGGAGAAAAGTGCAATCCCTCTACTAGACACAAAGTTATCAAACCATTTCATCCATTAAGCAGGGAATCTTTCACTTTTTTTGAAAGAAATTGCCATTTGGCTTTGTCATAGACTTTTAAAATCAGTTTTAAATATAATCACTATCAATACGATGCAACCCTGCTTAATTATACTTTTCATAGGGTCTCTTTGATTTGCGAGATTATGAAAATATAGTATAATAGGAAAATACATGAATATGATGGGACTATATGTGCAAACATAGGATTGACAACACATGATAATTTTCAAAGCCTGTGCGATTGGCTCGCATAACTGAGAAAAATGAAGTCAAACCACATAAACAATATATAGTTAGTATCTTACTATTGCCATTGCAGACGTCAACATTGGACTTTGTATTAAGGAATTCTAAAAGGAGATCCGAGTTGGTAGAAATTTCTTGTTTTAAGGTTACACGATAAATTCCTCTAGTTTTCACTTTGCTCTAGCCTTTTAATTAAAGGGATGATAGTTTCACAAAAGATTTTTTTTTTAATTCTATTTCTACGTTTTTCTCCACATGTCCTATGAACCTCCCAAAAGGATTGTCGTGGTGGGCGCACGACAGATGCCAAGGGATGGCTAAAGAGAGGGACAGGCTCGAGGGCACCGGTGGGCTCCAGAGGCGAGGTCAGCATGAGCGAGCGAGGGACGCAAGACATACCTAGGTCCGGGGCTCTCCGGAGAGATAACAGCCCTAGTCCTGCCGAGTGTAGTTTATATGTGGATGATACAAGCTTGCTCCTGGAGCTGTTTTGGGGAGGAAGGAAGACACGCCAGAGCATAGGCTGCTCCTTCTCCTTGTGTGTGTGTTCTACTGATGATCTGATCGCATGTGTTCTCTTGTGCATGGAGGCCCCCTGGGGGTTTTATAGGTCAACCCCCAGGGTTACAATGGTAAAGATACATGGCCGTGGGGCCGGGATGTCAGCGTCTGGGAAGCCGGCACTGGGGCCCGCCGGGTACCAGGGTATGTCGGGTTCTCCAAGCGTGGGCCCCGTGCGCCAGAGGGCACTGCTCCCCATCTTGTCATGCGTCACAGAGTGGTTGAGTCGGCTCGGCTACAATGGCGCATCGCCTGGTTGCCGTCGGCTTGTGTCAGCGGGATGGGGTGCACTATAGCCATGCATGCCCTGGTCAGCGGGGTAGGTGGGCCACTGTTGCCACGCTCCTGCCGGTCAGCGGGGTAGGTGGGTGATAACCCACAAGTATAGGGGATCGCAACAGTTTTCGAGTGTAGAGTATTCAACCCAAATTTATAGATTCGACACAAGGGGGCCAAAGAACATTTGAAGGTATTAGCAACTGAGTTGTCAATTCAACCACACCTGGAGATTAATTATCTGCAGCAAGTAATCAGTAGCAAAGTAATATGATAGTTTTGATAGTAGTGACAGCAGCAACGGTAACAGTAACAGTGATAGCAATATTTTTGTAGCAAGTGTAACAGTGATGATAGCAATAGTAACTTAGCAAGAACAATATAAGATAAATTCGTAGGCATTGGATCGGTGACTTGTTGGATGATATTCATCATGAGACAGTTATAACCTAGGGCGATACGGCACTAGCTCCAGTTCGTCAATATAATGTAGGCATATATCGTAAATAGTCATACGTGCTTATGGAAAGAACTTGCATGACATCTTTTGTCCTACCCTCCCGTGGCAGCGGGGTCCATATTGGAAACTAAGGGATATTAAGGCCTCCTTTTAATAGAGAACCGGAACAAAGCATTAATACATAGTGAATACATTAACTCCTCAAACTATGGTCATCACCGGGAGTGGTCCCGACTATTGTCACTACGGGGTTGCCGGATCATAACACGTAGTAGGTGACTATAACTTGCAAGATCGGATCTAAAACATGGATTTAATGATGATAACATAAACGGTTCAGATCTGAGTTCATGGCACCCAGGCCCAAAGTGACAAGCATTAAGCATAGCAAAGTCATAGCAACATCAATCTTAGAACATAGTGGATACTAGGGATCAAGCCCTAACAAAACTAACTCGATTACATGATGAATCTCATCCAACTCCTCACCGACCAGCGAGCCTACGAAGGAATTACTCACTCCCGGTGGGGAGCATCATGGAATTGGCGATGGAGAAGGGTTGGTGATGACGAAGAACGAAGATCCCCCTCTCCGGAGCCCCAAACAGACTTCAGATCTGGCCTCCCGATGAAGAACAGGAGGTGACGGTGGCTCTGTCTCTTGGATCGCGATAATTCTTTCTCCCTGATTTTTTCTGGAAAAATAGGATTTTATAGCGTCGGTTTCAGGGTCTGCGGGGCCACCAGGTGGGGACAACCCACTTCGGCGCCCAGGAGAGGGGGCGCGCCCTGGTGGGTTGTGCCCACCCAGGGCCCCCTCTCCGGTAGGTCTTGGCTCCAGAAATTCTTATTTATTATATAAAAATTCCTCGCAAAGTGTCGTTCCATTCCGAGAACTTTTATTTCTGCACAAAAACAACACCATGGTAGTTCTACTGAAAACAGCGTCAGTCCGGGGTTAGTTTCATTCAAATCATGCAAATTAGAGTCCAAAACAAGAGGAAAAGCGTTAGGAAAAGTAGATACGTTGGAGACGTATCAACTCCTCCAAGCTTAAACCTTTGCTTGTCCTCAAGCAATTCAGTTGATAAACTGAAAGTGAAAAAGAAAAACTTTTACGAACTCTTTTGCTCTTGTTTGCATAAATAAGCTTAAACAGCACCCAGGTTTTCAGCCAACATTATAACTAACCATGCCGACGATAACTCTTAAAGATTATATTAACTCATATCAATGACATAATCAGCTAGCGAGCAATAATAAGATATCTCAAACAGCAACACGTTGTCAAAAACAACCATGATATAATATAATAATAACGGTATCTCGCTAGCCCTTTCTGAGACCGCAAAACATAAATGTAGAGCACCTCCAAAGTTCAAGCAGCGACTAAACATTGTAATACATGGTAGAAAAGATCCAGTCATGATGCACCCAACATTAGCTACACACAATGCATAAGTCATGACAGCTGTGCTCTCAGGTTCTGGCGCTTATTTTAGAAGGTGATGACATGACATAAAAGTAAATAGAAAGTCCCTTCACAGAGGGAAGCAGTGATTTGCAGAGGTGCCAGAGCTCAAGTTTTAAAACAGAGGTAAATGATATTTTGAGACATGCACCCTTCTCATTTACTTCACGACCATCAGTTATCAATATCCTCCATGCTAAGCACCCTAGTGGTGGTTCCCAAGCGATAAAAGTAAAGGTTTACCCCCCTCCACCATCAATCACACTCCACGGCTTGTCCAAAACAACGGGTGCCTTCCATACCGACAACAGTCCCGGGGGAGTTTTGTTTAATTATTTGCATTTTTGAGTTCGGGACCGGGAATCCCTATTACCGCCCTTTGCTCGTGCGATGGCGAGTGAATAAACACTCGAACTGAGAATAACCCGCTTAGCATGGAAGATACCGACCACCTCCTGTCGTTCCATGAACGATCCAGGCACACAAAAAGGATATTTATTTGAAGTTTTTAGAGGTGGCACATGCAAATTTACTTAGGATGGCAGGGTAATACCGCATATAGGTATGTATGGTGGACTCATCTGGAATAACTTTGGGTTCAAGGTTTTTGATGTACAAGCAGAATTCCCACTTAGTACAGGCGAAGGCTAGCAATTAGATTGAGAAGCGGCCAACTAGAGAGCAACAATGGTCATAAACATGCATTATGCGTAAGTAACATTGGACACTAGCATGAGTAGGATATGAACACCATGAACATAAATATCATAGAGGCTATGTTGGTTTTGATTCAACTACATGCATGAACATGTGCCAAGTCAAGCCACTCGAACATTCAGAGGAGGATACCATATCATCATATACATCACAATCATTTTAACGCAATGTTGATATCCAAGATAAATCATTATCCACTCCTAGCTACTTATGCATGGCATGAGGAACTATAATATCTAATTATCATTGCAAACATGTTTAATCATAATGGGCTGAATCATGGATACTAGGTTAAACATATTTACACAAATAGAACAAGTCGAGTTCATACCCATTTCTCTCTGCCACTACCAGTTCATCGAATATCGTCATTATTGCCTTTCACTTGCACGACCGAACGATATGAAAATAATAATAGTGCAAGAGTGCCGTGGACTAAGCTGGAATCTGCAAAACATTTTATTCAACGGGAGAAGACAAGGTAAAATGGGCTCTTTATTAGATTAACATTTATTCATATGAGAGCCACTGAGCATTTTCATCATGGTCTTCTCCTCGGTAAGACTCGAGTAAAAAGAAAAGAAATTCAGAGAAACACACTGAAATATTTTTGGAGTTTTGGGTTTTCTTGAACAAGCAAATAAAAGGGAAAAGCAAAAACGAGAAAAACTATTTACACGGGAAAGCTCCCAACAAGCAAAAGAAGAACAAGGAAATCTTTTTGGGTTTTCTTTATTAGTGCTACTACTAAGCATGCATAGGAAGTAAACTACTACAACTAATTTTTTTGTTTTTTCTAAAGGTTTTTTCAAACCACAAGAAGAAAACAAGAAAATAAATTTAAGCATGGATGATACAATGAAAAAGTGTGAACACCGACAAATGAAAATAAGTGGACACGAATGTAATGTCGGTGAGGACACGTACTCCCCCAAGGTTAGGATTTTGGCTTAACTTGGTAGTCGATCAGTAGCCTGGATAGTAGTCGGCGTGGTAGCTCACGGAGGCTCTCGGTGCGGATGCCTCGGCCTGCCGTGCTGTCTCCACTGCTGCGTTGTGAGCTCGGGCCTCGCTCTCAAGAACAAAATATCTTCCTTTGTTATCTGAAATGTAGGGACCGAGACCGGCATTATGAACATATTGCTCAAATTCCTCCTTAATGCCCACACGCATCATATATTCATCGCAAGGCCATAAGCATGTTTTGGTGGCGGCATCTCGTGTGGAATTTTCACTTGGTTCAACATAAGACCGGCGAGCAGAACTGTCACTAGAAGATGCCCCCGAGGATCGCCTCCTCGAAGAACTCCTTCCAAATAGGTTCATCATGTCCGCGTACAATTTTCAGAAGAAAAAAAAATTTGGGTGACAAAAATTTGTCAACAAAACTTTATTAAATTGATAGCAACTACTCATAGGGATACATAGAGGCCATAGCAAGCATTCAAACTACTTAGAATTCTAAGAATTCAACATGCAAGCTCATCTACAACAGCACCAAGAGTAGCTAATTATTCAAAATATAAACCACTAAAACAAAAACTAATTGGACAAATGGAGGAGTCACATACCAAGCAACAATCCTCCGAAACAGTTTCGGAAACGGAGCTTCGAGCAAAGAGATCGAAATCCGTGGTTTTGAGAGCAAGAACAAGGGAGAGAGAGCAATGGAGATTTTTTTTTGGAGGTAAGTGACGATGTGGGATGAAGAGATAAGTGAGGGGGCCCACGTGGGGACCACAACCCACCAGGGCGCGCCTGGGGGTCTTGGCGCGCCCAGGTGGGTTGTGCCCACCTGGTGCACCTCCCTCTGATATTATTTGCATCAGAAATTCATAAATATTCATAAAAAAATCGTATTAAATTTTCAGAGCATTCTGAGAACTTTTATTTTTGGGTTATTCTTTTATTGCACGGAAAATTCAGGAAACAGAGAAAGCATGGCATTTTATTTTATTTAACTAATAAAAACAAAAAACAAAAAGTAAGGACAGAAGATAGCGCTTACTAAATTCATCAACTTCATACCGCTCAAAAATGATTCATTAATAAGGTTGATCAGGACTTATTAACAACCACTTTCGATTAGCATGAAACCGAAGAACTTTCGTAAATCACTAAGTTACCTCAATGGGGATATGAATGTCCCCAACAATAAGCATTTCACTTTAACATTAGGTAGAGGTATTTGAAAACTTCCAATAATGATTGTCGGAGATTTTCAATAACATTAATACCATCCACTTGGAATTGTTTCTTCGGAAAATGCATCGTATGCTCATTACCATTAATATGGAATGTGACCTTGCTTTTATTGCAATCAATAACAGCCCCTGCAGTATTCAAGAAGGGTCTACCAAGGATAATCGACATGTTGTCGTCCTCGGGCATCTCAAGTATAACAAAGTCAGTCAAAATAGTAACATTAGCAACAACAACGGGCACATCCTCACAAATACCGATAGGTATGGCAGTTGATTTGTCAGCCATTTGCAAAGATATCTCAGTAGGTGTGAGTTTATTCAAGTCAAGTCTTTTATATAAAGAAAAAGGCATAACACTAACACTGGCTCCTAAATCACACAAAGCAGTTTTCACATAATTCTTTTTGATAGAGCAAGGTATAGTTGGTATTCCCAGATCTCCAAGTTTTTTAGGTACTCCATCTTTGAAAGTATAATTAGAAAGCATAGTGGAGATTTCAGCTTCCAGTATTTTTCTCTTTTTAGTGGTGATTTCTTTCATATACTTTGCATAAGGAGGCATTTTCAAAATATCAGTCAAGCGAGTACGCAAAAAGACTGGCCTCAGCATTTCAGCAAAGCGTTCAAATTCTTCATCATCTTTCTTTTTGGTTGACTTGGGTGGAAAAGGCATAGGTTTTTGAACCCACGGTTCTCTTTCTTTACCGTGTTTTCTAGCCACAAAGTCTCTTTTATCATATCTTTTATTCTTAGGTTGTGGGTTATCAAGATCAACAGGTGGTTCTATCTCAACATCATTATCTGGTTCTTTTTCATTATTTGGTTGAGCATCTTCATGAACATCGGCATTATCTTTTTCATTATCACTAGGTGGATGTTCATTACCAGATTGAGTTTCAGCATCAGAGATAGAAGTTTCATTATCATTATCAGGGGGGTTTTCTACTTCAGGTTCACTAGAATCATGCAAAGTCTATCATTTTTCTTTTTCTTTTTCTTTTTAGAAGGACTAGGTGCACTAGTGTTATTTCTTTGTGAGTCTTGTTCAATTTTTTTGGGTGTCCCTCAGGATAAAGAGGTTCCTGAGTCATTTACCTCCTCTAGTTGCAACTCTAACAGCAAAGTCATGTATATTATTATTCATTTCATCAAGCAATTCTCTTTGAGATTTAGCAACTTGTTCGAACTGGGCTTGAACCATAGAAGCATGTTTTCCAACACCTCTAACATCATTTGAGATTCTAAATAACAAGTCACTCAAGCGAGCAATCATATCAGAATTATATTTCAATTGTTTCATAACATTTGCATTGAAGTGATCTTGTTTTCTAATGTAGTTTTCAAACTCATAAAGGCATTGGCTAGGGTGCATATTGTGAGGATTATCATTATCATTGAACTTCATTAGAGAATTTACCTCTACCACCTTAGGTAGTGGTGGTGTATTAAGCCCATGTATTTCTTCAATAGGAGGTAAATTTTTAACATCCTCAGCTTTAATACCTTTTTCCTTCATAGATTTATTTGCCTCTTGCATATCTTCAGGACTGAGATATAATATACCCCTCTTCTTCAGAGTGGGTTTAGCCGTTGGTTCAGGAAGAGTCCAATCATCATAATTTTTCAATATGTTATTCAATAATTCTTCCGACTGCCCAACAGTTCATTTCCTGATAACACAACCAGCACAACTATCTAGGAAGTCCCTAGAAGCATCGGTTAGTCCATTATAGAAGATACCAAGTATTTCATTTTTCTTAAAAGGACAATCAGGCAAAGCATTAAGTAACTGGCAAAGCCTCCCCCAAGCTTGTGGGAGACTCTCTTCTTTAGTTTGCACAAAGCTAAATATTTCCTGTAAGGCAGCTTGTTTCTTATGAGCAGGAAAATATTTTTCAGAGAAATAATAAATCATATCCTGGGGACTACGCACACAACCAGGAGTAAGAGTATTGTACCAAGCTTTAGCATCACCCTTTAATGAGAAAGGAAATAATTTGAGAATAAAGTAATAGCGAGTTTTCTCATCATGAGTAAAAAGGGTGGTTATATCATTCAACTTAGTAAGATGTGCCACAACAGTTTCAGTTTCATAACCATGGAAAGGATCAGATTCAACCAAAGTAACTAACTCTGGGTCGACAGAGAATTTATAATCCTTATCAGCAATAAAGATAGGTGATGTAGAAAACTTAGGATCATACTTCATTCTAGCATTCAGAGATTTTTCTTTATACTTGCATAATAATTTCTCTAGATCATCTCTATCCCTACAAGCAAGAATATCTCTAGTTGTTTCCTCATTCATAACATAACCTTCCGGTACCTTAGGCAATTCATATCTAGGAAGGCTAGTTCTAGCAGGTGTTTCAGGAGTTTCAGTTTCAAGCTCATCATCAGATTGAACAACATCATGTTGTATTACTCTAGCAATTTGTTCATCAAGAAATTCACCAAGTGGCACATCATCATTATCAAGCAAGGTACTAGCATCATCATAAGCATTATCCATAGCAGAAGTAGCATCATCAATAAACTGCGACATATTAGAATTGATAGCATGTGGTGGTGTTGCAAGTTTACTTATAATAGCAGGTGAATCTAAAGCAGAACTGGATGGCAGTTCCTTACCTCCCCTCGTCTTTGAGGAAAAAATAGTAGTCTTAGCATCCTTAAGATTCTTCATAGTGATAATATGATAATAATACCAAGTGACTCAACAAAAATTGCTATGCTCCCCGGCAACGACGCCAGAAAAAGGTCTTGATAACCCACAAGTATAGGGGGTCGCAACAGTTTTTGAGGGTAGAGTATTCAACCTGAATTTATAGATTCGACACAAGGGGAGCCAAAGAATATTTGAAGGTATTAGCAGCTGAGTTGTCAATTCAACCACACCTGGAGATTAATTATCTACATCATGTAATCAGTAGCAAAGTAATATGATAGTTTTGATAGTAGTGACAGCAGCAACGGTAACAGTAACAGTGATAGCAATATTTTTGTAGCAAGTGTAACAGTGATGATAGCAATAGTAACTTAGCAAGAACAATATAAGATAAATTCGTAGGCATTGGATCGGTGACTTGTTGGATGATATTCATCATGAGACAGTTATAACCTAGGGCGATACAGCACTAGCTCCAGTTCGTCAATATAATGTAGGCATGTAATCCGTAAATAGTCATACGTGCTTATGGAAAGAACTTGCATGACATCTTTTGTCCTACCCTCCCATGGTAGCGGGGTCCATATTGGAAACTAAGGGATATTAAGGCCTGCTTTTAATAGAGAACCGGAACAAAGCATTAACACATAGTGAGTACATGAACTTCTCAAACTACGGTCATCACCGGGAGTGGTCCCGACTATTGTCACTCCAGGGTTGCTGGATCATAACACGTAGTAGGTGACTATAACTTGCAAGATCGGATCTAAAACATGGATATAATGATGATAACATAAACGGTTCAGATCTGAGTTCATGGCACCCAGGCCCAAAGTGGCAAGCATTAAGCATAGCAAAGTCATAGCAACATCAATCTTAGCACATAGTGGATACTAGGGATCAAGCCCTAACAAAACTAACTCGATTACATGATGAATCTCATCCAACTCCTCACCGACCAGCGAGCCTACAAAGGGATTACTCACTCCCGGTGGGGAGCATCATGGAATTGGCGATGGAGAAGGGTTGGTGATGACGAAGAACGAAGATCCCCCTCTTCGGAGCCCCAAACGGACTC
Source organism: Thinopyrum obtusiflorum (assembly GCA_036873465.1). Taxonomy (NCBI): domain Eukaryota; kingdom Viridiplantae; phylum Streptophyta; class Magnoliopsida; order Poales; family Poaceae; genus Thinopyrum; species Thinopyrum obtusiflorum. The sequence goes on along the minus strand of JAAAWM010011806.1, from coordinate 16,097 downwards.
CAGATCTGGCCTCCCGATGAAGAACAGGAGGTGACGGCGGCTCCGTCTTGTGGATCGTGATAATTCTTTCTCCCTGATTTTTTTCTAGAAAAATAGGATTTTATAGCGTCGGTTTCAAGGTCTGCGGGGCCACCAGGTGGGGACAACCCACCTGGGCGCGCTAGGAGAGGGGGGCGTGCCTTGGTGGGTTGTGCCCACCCAGGGGCCCCTCTTCGGTATGTCTTGGCTCCATAAATTCTTATTTATTATTTAAAAATTCCTCGCAAAGTTTCGTTCCATTCCGAGAACTTTTATTTCTGCACAAAAACAACACCTTGGTATTTCTGCTGAAAACAACGTCAGTCCAGGGTTAGTTTCATTCAAATCATGCAAATTAGAGTCCAAAACAAGAGGAAAAGCGTTAGGAAAAGTAGATACATTGGAGACTTATCAGTGGACCACTGTTGCCTTGCTCATCCCTTCATGGGTACTTGTTCCGTCGTACGCCCTGGACGGGACGGGAGCTGACCCGTCGCCGGGTTGAGGGGCGCACCATGATTGTGCTTGTCTGTTGATGAAGGCTTGACTTGCTGGAACCGGCCGGTGCGCCAGCGGGCTTGGCCGGGTTGCGCTGGGAACCCAGCCAAGGGCAAGCCGGATTGAGGGGCCTTGCTAGCCCTGATGTTTTCGAAAGGGGTCCGGGTTCCGTTGCCTGCCTGGGGTCCATCTCCCCGACAGTAGTCCCTGAAGCTGTGAAGGCTCGCCGGCTTCAAGCAGGGGCGCTTGGTAGTTTCACCCCCCGAGAAGGCTGTTGATGTTGATAGAGCTTGCGGCCGCCGGGTCCGGCAACACCCACTATGTGCCGGCTTCCGGAAGCCGGATCGCGGCATCCTGGCTTGGGCGGGAAACCGAGGAGTCCGCCGAATTTTGAAGGGGAAGGGACGCGCGTCCCACGACCCGATGCGGCCGCCACGTGGCGGACAATAGCCGGGGAGGCACTGCCAGGCCACGCGCGTGATGGGACGTAACAGCGGGCTGGGGCCTGCCACGCCGCACCCTCGGCCCCCGCGCGGGGATTCAGTGTGACGGCCGTGGACGGTTGCCGTTCTCGATGCAGTTAGTTCGTGGGGGAATCATGCCCACACAATGCGGGGAAGTGGAAAAGGTGGGCGCAACCTATCCCACTTCCGCACGTTCTTGACGCGGTTATAAAATCGGGGGGAGGGGCGGCGGAAATCATTCATGCACGCGCCCCTACCTCATTCCTTCTTTGCCCTATCTTGCGAGCCCGTTGCACGCCGCAGCGTCCTGCCGCCCACGAGCAACGCACTGCTGCCGCTCTGCAGCGCCTAGCAGCCACCCAAGCTCGTCGCCTAGCCGACGCGCCTCTCTTCCCCCGCCACACTCACCAATGGCGAGGCCTAAGGGGTCGTGGGAAGGGTCGGAGGTCACCGCAGACGATCTCCAGTATCTGCGCGATACGCAGCGGCTGCCACCGGCGACGGAGGTGGTCGTGCGCCTGCCGGGCGGCGAGCTGGCACCACGGCCGGAGGGGACCGAGCGCGTGGTCTTTTTCTCCCACTTTAAGCATGGGTTCGGCCTCCCTTCGAGCGACTTCTTCTGCTCGTTCTTGGATTTCTTTGGGCTCCAGCCGCATCACTTGGGGGCGAACGTGGTGCTGCAGCTCTCTGGGTTCATCACCCTGTGTGAGGGCTACGTGGGCATCGAGCCCAACATTGACCTCTGGGTCCGCTTCTGCTTCTTGAAGCAGTAGGGCCGGCGGCCGGCGTGATATCTGCCTGCGGGGCCGTCGTCGTCTCGACTCGACCGCACGGGGTGTGCCCCAAGATGCCGCTGGAGTATTCGGCCAAGAAGTGGCAGAATTCTTTCTTCTACGTCTGCAACCTTGGCGTGGATGGGGTGTTATTCGCGAAAATACCCTGACTCTCTGCATTTGCTCGACACGTGGAAGACGAAGTTATTAGCGCACAGAAGCTGAGGGGAGCGATATTGGATCAATGGCCGAATATACTACTTGGAGAAGGAACCCGCCTTGCAACGCCGAAGACAATTTGCGCACCGAACACCTCGTCGTTGAAGCCTGGTTAGGGGGCTACTGAGGGAGTCCTAGACTAAGGGGTCCTCGGGCATCCAGCCTGTTATCCATTGGGCCGGACTGATGGGCTGTGAAGACATGAAGACCAAAGACTATACCCGTGTCCGGATTGGACTCTACTTGGCGTGGAAGGCAAGCTTGGCGACCGACTATGTTGATTCCCTCTGATGTAACCAACTCCGTGTAACCCTAGATCTCTCCGGTGTCTATATAAACTGGAGAGCGTAGTCCGGATAGGATATTCATGACCATATTCACATAGGCTAGGCTCCTAGGGTTTAGCAATTACGATCTCGTGGTAGATCAACTCTTGTAACACTCATATTCATCAAGATCAATCAAGCAGGAAGTAGGGTATTACCTCCATAGAGAGGGCCCGAACCTGGGTAAACATCGTGTCCCCCGTCTCCTGTTACCATTGATCCAAGACGCACAGTTCGGGACCCCCTACCCAAGATCCGCCGGTTTTGACACCGACATTGGTGCTTTCATTGAGAGTTCCACTGTGTCGTCGCCAAGAGGGTTGATGGCTCGCCTTGTTCTCAAGGATAATATCATCTCCGGAGGAACCCTGGCCCCAGGCCAAACCCTCCGGCTGGGCGGCTTCGTCATGACCGCCGGGTCGGCCCTTAAGCCGACGATGACCTATCAAGTCATCTAAAATCGCCTCCGCGTTGATCCCGAATACTCCGCCCGGATGGATCCAACAGAGCTATCGTCGTTGAACGAACTCCTGGATCGCATGGCCGCCTTGGGGGTCGCTACAGACTACGATCGGGTTGGGCTTAAACCCGACCAGAGAGAAATTAAAACTCCGCCAATCACCCACCAGATAGCGGTAGTCGAGGAGCGGAGCAACTCTTCTACTATATTGAAGACGAACTATGTTCGGATCTCCGATCTTGAAGGGCCGGATATTCTCCGGCAGAAAGGCGTGTCCCGTCCCCCGAACATGGAGTCGGACGATGAGCCTAAAAAATCAGTCGATGTCCCGGAGCCCGAACTGCCAGGTCCGGTAGATCTTCAAACTCCGGATCCAAAATCGGGTCAGGGTTCGGATTTCATTACACCCACCCACCCGGACATAGATGCTCTCATGAGCATCAAACAACAACCTCAGGAAACGGTCCACCACTTCTGGGCTAGATTCCTCCTTGTCAAAGATAAGGTAAAAGACTGCCGCGACAAAGACGCGATAGCAGCATTCTGCAACAACTGCGTGGACTAAGGTATCCTCAACGCCATCAATCGCCGCCGCATACTAAAGTTCGCTGACTTAGCAACTATCATACAAAAGTACAGCGCGATGGAAAGCGCCTGGAAAACTCAGGCAGCTCGCTGGGAACCCTCGGTCCCAACCCAACTCATCCTATAGGCGAAGAGGACGCACCCCCGTGGCATGCCCAGCCGAACAGTCAAAAAACATAAACCCATCACGCTGCACGGCACCGTTCTGGAGGGATGGCTCAATGGCCCATGCAAAATACACACGACGCCGGATACCGTGGCAACCCACAGCCTTAGAGCATGTTGGATACTTCGGCAGGTAGCCAAGAGCAGCGAGGACATCCTTATCAAGGACACCCCAGAACAGCACCCTCCAGCAAACGACGACACTAGAGTATTAACAGTCTTCGAGACATTCGCTTCAAACAATAAGCGTAAAAGGGCACTGTGCGATCTCGCCGAAGTTTTCCAGGTCACCGCAACTGACCCCTGGAACGACACGGCCATAACCTTTAACGCCAATGATGAACCCAAATACAGAACAGTCCGAGCGCCAGCTGCATTAGTCCTCAGTCCCATCGTGGACGGTTTTCGACTTAAGAAAGTCCTCATGGACGGTGGCAGCGGACTAAACCTCATTTACGAGGACACGCTCCACAAGATGGAAATAGACAGAAGCCGCATCGAGAAAAGCAGCACGACCTTCCGGGGTAGCATTCCCAGTCGGGAAGCGTGGTGTGCGGGAAAAATTACACTTGATGTGGTATTCGGCACGCCGGAGAATTATCGGTCCGAAGAAATAACTTTCCAGGTGGCCCCTTTCAACAGTGGATACCACGCCCTGTTAGGGCGAGAGGCCTTTATGCGCTTTCAAGCCATACCTCATTATGGGTATATGAAGCTAAAAATGCCCGGGCCTAATGGAATAATCACCCTCGTCACCGATCCGGATATAGCACTCCGCGCCGAGAACAAAACCGCATCCTTGGCCCTCGAGGCATTATCTGAGGCCCTTGCGGCTGAAGAACTAACCGCACTACACTCCACTGTGGATAGAGACGATGTTATCCTGGACAAACGACCCAAATCTACTTCCTTCAAGCCAGCAGAAGAAACGGTCAAATTTCAGGTCCACCCAACAGACCCGAAGAAGACAACATCTATCAGAGCGCAACTCAGCCCCACAGTCGACGCAGCACTGCGAGACTTCTTGCACGAAAACTAGAATATATTCGCCTGGCACCCCTCAGATATGCCAGGAATCCCGCGCGAGTTGGCCGAACACAGCCTTAACATACTAAAGGGATACAAGCCGGTCAAACAAACACTGCGGCGCTTTTCCGAACCCAAACGACAAGCTATGGGGGAAGAGCTAGCCAAACTCATCGAGGCCGGATTCATCAAAGATATTAAACATCCGGACTGGCTGGCAAACTTGGTAATGGTGCCAAAGAAGGATAAATCCTGGCGCCTATTCGTCGATTTCAAAGACCTTAACAAGGCTTGCCCTAAGGATCCCTTCCCCCTTCCTCGCATTGATCAAATCATTGACGCTACCGCAGGACACGACTCGCTGTGCTTCCTTGATGCATATTCCGGATACCATCAAATCAAAATGAAGGAGTCCGATCAAGCCGCAACAGCATTCATTACACCATACGGGCCGTTTTGCTTCAACACCATGCCCTTCGGGCTCAAGAACGCCGGCGCCACCTACCAGCGCATGATCCAAACATGCCTCGAGAAACAGATCGGCAAGACAGTGGAGGCCTATGTGGACGACGTCTTCTTCAAAACTAGACACGTCGAAACACTAATAGATGACCTGCGTCTCACATTCGACAACCTCTGCGCATACGACATCAAGCTTAACCCAGAAAAGTGCGTCTTCGGCGTCCCCGCCGGTAAACTACTGGGCTTCATCGTTTCCAATAGAGGAATCAAAGCAAATCCAGCCAAAATCCGATCTCTGTCACAGTTGGCCACGCCAACCGAACTCAAACAGGTCCAAAAACTCGCCGGGTGCGTGGCAGCTTTAAGCCGCTTCATCTCCAGGTTGGGGGAGAAGGCGCTGCCCCTTTATCGCCTTCTACGGTGCACCGATAACTTCGAGTGGACAGACGCGGTGACAACCGGACTGGAAGAAATAAAGGCCCTTTTGGCAAGCAACCCAATCCTGGCCGCGCCAAATGTCGGCGAACCAATGCTCCTATATATATCGGCAACACACCAGGTGGTGAGCGCCGTACTTGTCGTCGAGCGAGAACAGGACGGACACAAATTTCCGCTCCAAAAGCCGGTATACTACGTATCCACCGTCCTCACACCATGCAAATCCCGGTACCCTCACTATCAAAAGACAGCATATGCAGTCTTCATGGCATCTCGAAAATTGCGACACTACTTTCAGGAGTGCTCGATCACGGTGGCTTCCAAAGTGCCCCTCAATGATATAATCAACAACCGGGATGCAACAGGCCGGATTGCCAAATGGGCCATTGAGCTCCTGCCATTTGACATCACGTACAAACCACGTGGAGCCATCAAATCCCAGGTACTGGCTGACTTCGTCGCCGAATGGACAGAGGCTGAACTCCCTAAAGAGTACGGCGCGTATTCCAACTGGGTTATGCACTTTGACGGCTCCAAAATGTTGGCAGGACTAGGGGCGGGCGTCGTATTAATGTCCCCCACAGGAGATATCGTCCAGTACGTACTCCAAATATTATACGCAGACTCCAACAACGCAGCCGAATACGAGGCCTTGCTACATGGCCTTCGGATGGCCGTATCAATGGGCATACAACGCCTGGAGGTGCGCGGGGACTCAAACCTCGCAATATCCCAAATTAATGGAGACTTTGATGCCAAAGATCCAAAGATGGCAGCTTATCGCAATGCCGTCTTAAAGATGTCGGCTCGGTTCGAGGGGCTCGAATTTCATCACGTCGCCCGCGAAAGTAATCAGGCGACAGACGTCCTTGCTCGCATCGGTGCTAAGCGCGACCCCGTCCCACCTAACATCTTCCTCGAAAGGCTCTTTAAGCCATCCGTGGTGTGGCAAGGGGGAGACAGCAACGACAGTCCCGTTCCGAACACAAACATAGATAGCGAACACGCCGATATCATCGAAGGCTCAGCCACCGAAACAACACCATCGGCCCACCTCATCATGGCAGTAATTGCCCCATGGACCGAACCATTCTTGGCCTACTTTAATAGGAAGGAGCTCCCGGAAGATCAGAACGAGGCTCGCCGCATTGTCCGGCATTCGAAGGCCTATAAAGTTCATGAAGGAGAGCTCTACAAGAAAAGCACTACCGGAGTCCTTCAAAGGTGTATCTCCAAGGAGGAGGGGCGGCAACTCTTGGCAGAAATTCATGCCGGTCTCGGTGGGCACCACGCCGCAGCCCGGGCACTTGTCAGCAAGGCCTTCCGAACAGGATTTTATTGGCCTACGGCTCGAGCAGACGCACAGGACCTCGTCCAGCGCTGCGTTGGATGCCAACTGTTCGCCAACCAAAGCCATATGCCCCCAACCGCCCTACAAACAATCCCCATTACATGGCCCTTTGCGGTCTGGGGCTTGGACATGGTCGGACCCCTTAAAGGGGGAAGCCATAAGAAAAAATATTTGCTGGTCATGGTGGACAAATTCACCAAGTGGATAGAGGCTAGACCAGTTAAAACGGCCGAGTCCGGACCGGTGATTGCATTTATATCCGATGTGGTGCACCGCTATGGTGTCCCGCACAGCATCATCACTGATAACGGTTCCAATTTCACAGCCGATGAAGTGAAAACTTGGTGTGCTAATCTGGGCACTAAGCTCGATTACGCCTCTGTCTACCACCCGCAAACAAACGGTCAAGTCGAGCGAGCCAATGGTCCTATCATGAGCGGCATCAAACCCAGGCTAGTGCGGTCTTTGAAAGAATCAGACAAGCACTGGGTCGAGGAGCTTGACTCCGTACTCTGGGGGCTGCGGACCACGCCCAACCGTACTACCGGATACACACCCTTCTTCATGGTGTACGGTGCAGCGGCTGTATTGCCCTGCGATATTATACATGACTCACCTCGAGTGCGTATGTACGAAGAGAAAGAGGCCGAGTTGGATCGGCAGGACAGCCTAGATGCCCTGGAGGAGGAGCGTGATGTCGCCAAAGCCCATTCAGCATTTTATCAACAGCAGGCTCGAAGATATCAAAGCAGAGAAGTACGGGCCAAGATTTACAACGTTGGCAAACTTGTTCTACGCTTGCCGGAGAAGAAAAAGGACAAACTCAAGCCCAAATGGGAGGGTCCCTTCATAATCGACGAAGTTCTTACCGGCGGAGCGTACCGTCTTCATGATGCATCAGACAATCGCCTAGAGCCGAACCCCTGGAACGCGGCCAGACTCCGAAGGTTTTATGCCTAGCGCCGAATTCTTTGTTCGTCCCCTTCTCCCCTGTAGTTTCCATTACTTTTTCTCTCTTTTCCACCTTTATTGTTCTTTCGCTTTAAAGCTCTCATACGGCTCGACCGAACACCGCTGACGTACACATCTTTACATATGTACGTCCATTATACCTGGGGGCTTCTTGAACAGAAGCTTGCTAATATTATTTTCCGAGCGTCAAGCTCATCATACATACGCATTTTTCCCGTATGTCTTTTCTTCACCATTATATGCATTGATATGACCTAAGTTTTGGCCAAGCTGGGTTGCCTGGCTCCTGTGCTTACCCCTACGTTCCCGATTGTTCAGCTAGGTGGTAAAGGGAGCACCTCTGCGATTGTTACTGCTGGGTCATCCGGATGTGTACCTCAGACTGGGTGAAGCCGAAAGCTAGCATTCTTAAGGGAATATTCGATCGGTGGATGAAAAATATTCTTTGCACTCACTCTATTGTGAACCCCCAGAAGCTATACACACTGTGATTTTCACATCACAATTCGGACATGTCTACTAACGCATGCACACCCAGGGAAAGGAACCCGTAACGGAACTATTCTCCCTGGAAGATGTTTCTTACAATCTCAATGTAATATAACCTAACTAGCCGGATACAACTTGTCTGTTCAAGCAACTATGACCCCTACGCTTAGTTTTCCACGCATACCCCGGCCTATTCGGCCGTGACGGTATTCGGAAACACTCCGCACCTTCGGGTCCGGAGGTTGAAGCGAAAAGGTCTGCCATGACAAATGATATACAATTCAGCTAGAATTCCACATGGTGAGGAAAGTACATAGTCACTTGGACTCAAACACTTCATCCTCTATACCCTAACTAGCCGGATACAACTTGTCTGTTCAAGCAACTATGACCCCTACGCTTAGTTTTCCACGCATACCCCGGCCCCCCCCCCCCCCCCCCCCCCCCCCCCCCCCCCCCCCCCCCCCCCCCCCCCCCCCCCCCCCCCCCCCCCCCCCCCCCCCCCCCCCCCCCCCCCCCCCCCCCCCCCCCCCCCCCCCCCCCCCCCCCCCCCCCCCCCCCCCCCCCCCCCCCCCCCCCCCCCCCCCCCCCCCCCCCCCCCCCCCCCCCCCCCCCCCCCCCCCCCCCCCCCCCCCCCCCCCCCCCCCCCCCCCCCCCCCCCCCCCCCCCCCCCCCCCCCCCCCCCCCCCCCCCCCCCCCCCCCCCCCCCCCCCCCCCCCCCCCCCCCCCCCCCCCCCCCCCCCCCCCCCCCCCCCCCCCCCCCCCCCCCCCCCCCCCCCCCCCCCCCCCCCCCCCCCCCCCCCCCCCCCCCCCCCCCCCCCCCCCCCCCCCCCCCCCCCCCCCCCCCCCCCCCCCCCCCCCCCCCCCCCCCCCCCCCCCCCCCCCCCCCCCCCCCCCCCCCCCCCCCCCCCCCCCCCCCCCCCCCCCCCCCCCCCCCCCCCCCCCCCCCCCCCCCCCCCCCCCCCCCCCCCCCCCCCCCCCCCCCCCCCCCCCCCCCCCCCCCCCCCCCCCCCCCCCCCCCCCCCCCCCCCCCCCCCCCCCCCCCCCCCCCCCCCCCCCCCCCCCCCCCCCCCCCCCCCCCCCCCCCCCCCCCCCCCCCCCCCCCCCCCCCCCCCCCCCCCCCCCCCCCCCCCCCCCCCCCCCCCCCCCCCCCCCCCCCCCCCCCCCCCCCCCCCCCCCCCCCCCCCCCCCCCCCCCCCCCCCCCCCCCCCCCCCCCCCCCCCCCCCCCCCCCCCCCCCCCCCCCCCCCCCCCCCCCCCCCCCCCCCCCCCCCCCCCCCCCCCCCCCCCCCCCCCCCCCCCCCCCCCCCCCCCCCCCCCCCCCCCCCCCCCCCCCCCCCCCCCCCCCCCCCCCCCCCCCCCCCCCCCCCCCCCCCCCCCCCCCCCCCCCCCCCCCCCCCCCCCCCCCCCCCCCCCCCCCCCCCCCCCCCCCCCCCCCCCCCCCCCCCCCCCCCCCCCCCCCCCCCCCCCCCCCCCCCCCCCCCCCCCCCCCCCCCCCCCCCCCCCCCCCCCCCCCCCCCCCCCCCCCCCCCCCCCCCCCCCCCCCCCCCCCCCCCCCCCCCCCCCCCCCCCCCCCCCCCCCCCCCCCCCCCCCCCCCCCCCCCCCCCCCCCCCCCCCCCCCCCCCCCCCCCCCCCCCCCCCCCCCCCCCCCCCCCCCCCCCCCCCCCCCCCCCCCCCCCCCCCCCCCCCCCCCCCCCCCCCCCCCCCCCCCCCCCCCCCCCCCCCCCCCCCCCCCCCCCCCCCCCCCCCCCCCCCCCCCCCCCCCCCCCCCCCCCCCCCCCCCCCCCCCCCCCCCCCCCCCCCCCCCCCCCCCCCCCCCCCCCCCCCCCCCCCCCCCCCCCCCCCCCCCCCCCCCCCCCCCCCCCCCCCCCCCCCCCCCCCCCCCCCCCCCCCCCCCCCCCCCCCCCCCCCCCCCCCCCCCCCCCCCCCCCCCCCCCCCCCCCCCCCCCCCCCCCCCCCCCCCCCCCCCCCCCCCCCCCCCCCCCCCCCCCCCCCCCCCCCCCCCCCCCCCCCCCCCCCCCCCCCCCCCCCCCCCCCCCCCCCCCCCCCCCCCCCCCCCCCCCCCCCCCCCCCCCCCCCCCCCCCCCCCCCCCCCCCCCCCCCCCCCCCCCCCCCCCCCCCCCCCCCCCCCCCCCCCCCCCCCCCCCCCCCCCCCCCCCCCCCCCCCCCCCCCCCCCCCCCCCCCCCCCCCCCCCCCCCCCCCCCCCCCCCCCCCCCCCCCCCCCCCCCCCCCCCCCCCCCCCCCCCCCCCCCCACTAAGTGGATAGAGGCTAAACCAGTCAAGACGGCCGAAGTGGGGCCGGTAATAGATTTCATATCCGGCGTGGTACACCGTTATGGTGTCCCACACAACATAATAACCGATAACGGCTCTAATTTCACAGCCGATGAAGTGAAAACTTGGTGTGCTAATCTAGGTATTAAACTCGATTACGCCTCAGTCTATCACCCGCAGACAAACGAACCTAGACTAGTGCGGTCTTTGAAAGAATCAGACAAGCACTGGGTGGAGGAACTTGACTCCGTACTCTGGGGGATGCGGACCATGACCAACCGCACTACCGGATATACAGCTTTCTTCATGGTGTACGGTGCATAAGCAGTGTTACCCTGCGATATCATTCATGACTCACCTAGAGTGCGCATGTACGAAGAGAGAGAAGCCGAGATTGATCGGTAGGACAGCCTAGATGCCTTGGAGGAGGAGCATGACGTCGCAAAAGCCCGTTCCACATTTTAACAACAACAGGCTCGCAGGTATGAAAGCAGAGAAGTGCGGGCCAAGACTTATAATGTTGGTGAACTCGTTCTACGCCTGCCAGAGAAGAAAAAGGACATACTCAAGCCCAAGTGGGAGGGTCCATTCATCATTGACGAATTTCTCACCAGTGGAGCATACCGCCTGCGTGATGCGTCAGACAATCACCTGGAGCCGAACCCTTGGAATGCGGCCAGACTACAATGATTTTATGCCTAGCGCCGAACTACTGTGTTCGTCTCCTCCCTCCTGTTATTAACGTTATTTTTTTTATTGTAACACCCCCCCCCCCCCCCCCCCCCCCCCCCCCCCCCCCCCCCCCCCCCCCCCCCCCCCCCCCCCCCCCCCCCCCCCCCCCCCCCCCCCCCCCCCCCCCCCCCCCCCCCCCCCCCCCCCCCCCCCCCCCCCCCCCCCCCCCCCCCCCCCCCCCCCCCCCCCCCCCCCCCCCCCCCCCCCCCCCCCCCCCCCCCCCCCCCCCCCCCCCCCCCCCCCCCCCCCCCCCCCCCCCCCCCCCCCCCCCCCCCCCCCCCCCCCCCCCCCCCCCCCCCCCCCCCCCCCCCCCCCCCCCCCCCCCCCCCCCCCCCCCCCCCCCCCCCCCCCCCCCCCCCCCCCCCCCCCCCCCCCCCCCCCCCCCCCCCCCCCCCCCCCCCCCCCCCCCCCCCCCCCCCCCCCCCCCCCCCCCCCCCCCCCCCCCCCCCCCCCCCCCCCCCCCCCCCCCCCCCCCCCCCCCCCCCCCCCCCCCCCCCCCCCCCCCCCCCCCCCCCCCCCCCCCCCCCCCCCCCCCCCCCCCCCCCCCCCCCCCCCCCCCCCCCCCCCCCCCCCCCCCCCCCCCCCCCCCCCCCCCCCCCCCCCCCCCCCCCCCCCCCCCCCCCCCCCCCCCCCCCCCCCCCCCCCCCCCCCCCCCCCCCCCCCCCCCCCCCCCCCCCCCCCCCCCCCCCCCCCCCCCCCCCCCCCCCCCCCCCCCCCCCCCCCCCCCCCCCCCCCCCCCCCCCCCCCCCCCCCCCCCCCCCCCCCCCCCCCCCCCCCCCCCCCCCCCCCCCCCCCCCCCCCCCCCCCCCCCCCCCCCCCCCCCCCCCCCCCCCCCCCCCCCCCCCCCCCCCCCCCCCCCCCCCCCCCCCCCCCCCCCCCCCCCCCCCCCCCCCCCCCCCCCCCCCCCCCCCCCCCCCCCCCCCCCCCCCCCCCCCCCCCCCCCCCCCCCCCCCCCCCCCCCCCCCCCCCCCCCCCCCCCCCCCCCCCCCCCCCCCCCCCCCCCCCCCCCCCCCCCCCCCCCCCCCCCCCCCCCCCCCCCCCCCCCCCCCCCCCCCCCCCCCCCCCCCCCCCCCCCCCCCCCCCCCCCCCCCCCCCCCCCCCCCCCCCCCCCCCCCCCCCCCCCCCCCCCCCCCCCCCCCCCCCCCCCCCCCCCCCCCCCCCCCCCCCCCCCCCCCCCCCCCCCCCCCCCCCCCCCCCCCCCCCCCCCCCCCCCCCCCCCCCCCCCCCCCCCCCCCCCCCCCCCCCCCCCCCCCCCCCCCCCCCCCCCCCCCCCCCCCCCCCCCCCCCCCCCCCCCCCCCCCCCCCCCCCCCCCCCCCCCCCCCCCCCCCCCCCCCCCCCCCCCCCCCCCCCCCCCCCCCCCCCCCCCCCCCCCCCCCCCCCCCCCCCCCCCCCCCCCCCCCCCCCCCCCCCCCCCCCCCCCCCCCCCCCCCCCCCCCCCCCCCCCCCCCCCCCCCCCCCCCCCCCCCCCCCCCCCCCCCCCCCCCCCCCCCCCCCCCCCCCCCCCCCCCCCCCCCCCCCCCCCCCCCCCCCCCCCCCCCCCCCCCCCCCCCCCCCCCCCCCCCCCCCCCCCCCCCCCCCCCCCCCCCCCCCCCCCCCCCCCCCCCCCCCCCCCCCCCCCCCCCCCCCCCCCCCCCCCCCCCCCCCCCCCCCCCCCCCCCCCCCCCCCCCCCCCCCCCCCCCCCCCCCCCCCCCCCCCCCCCCCCCCCCCCCCCCCCCCCCCCCCCCCCCCCCCCCCCCCCCCCCCCCCCCCCCCCCCCCCCCCCCCCCCCCCCCCCCCCCCCCCCCCCCCCCCCCCCCCCCCCCCCCCCCCCCCCCCCCCCCCCCCCCCCCCCCCCCCCCCCCCCCCCCCCCCCCCCCCCCCCCCCCCCCCCCCCCCCCCCCCCCCCCCCCCCCCCCCCCCCCCCCCCCCCCCCCCCCCCCCCCCCCCCCCCCCCCCCCCCCCCCCCCCCCCCCCCCCCCCCCCCCCCCCCCCCCCCCCCCCCCCCCCCCCCCCCCCCCCCCCCCCCCCCCCCCCCCCCCCCCCCCCCCCCCCCCCCCCCCCCCCCCCCCCCCCCCCCCCCCCCCCCCCCCCCCCCCCCCCCCCCCCCCCCCCCCCCCCCCCCCCCCCCCCCCCCCCCCCCCCCCCCCCCCCCCCCCCCCCCCCCCCCCCCCCCCCCCCCCCCCCCCCCCCCCCCCCCCCCCCCCCCCCCCCCCCCCCCCCCCCCCCCCCCCCCCCCCCCCCCCCCCCCCCCCCCCCCCCCCCCCCCCCCCCCCCCCCCCCCCCCCCCCCCCCCCCCCCCCCCCCCCCCCCCCCCCCCCCCCCCCCCCCCCCCCCCCCCCCCCCCCCCCCCCCCCCCCCCCCCCCCCCCCCCCCCCCCCCCCCCCCCCCCCCCCCCCCCCCCTTTCGCCGGTGCTGTTATAAATGGATGGGTTAATATTTCAGTGAACAAAGCTCAGGGAGGGGAATGAGTGGAGCAAAAAAGTTGGGGGCTCACCCAGCTAGGAGGATTATACATGGAATATCCTTCTCTGTGCGTGATGCGCAGGAACTCCTCTTCCTCACCCTTGAATAGTTCGGCCAATATTTTGGCTAGGGCGGCAGGGGTGTCCGGACCTTTCCTGCCGCAGCGGGAGGTGTCATCTTCCCCATTGTAATTCCACATGGGAAGTCCTCTGTATTGGAGTGGCTGAACTCCCCGTACTATGGAGGTCGCCATCACTTCGACTATCGTATACCCGGACTGGGCAAGCGTCCTGATCTTGCTCAGGAGTTGGCGAACTTCCGCACTATCTTCCTCCTCGAGGCTCCGAGGGCGCCAGCTGTGGCGCTTCTTCAGAGGAACACTCGCAAACTCGGGGAGACCTCTCCGGACTGGATCTGGAAGTACGATGTCATCAATGTAGAACCACTCGGAGGTCCACTCTTCGGAAGCTTTCTTCGGTGTGCCGGATAGGTATCCGGTCTCAGCAAATACGCCATATTTCGGCCCCGCCCACTTCGAATATCGATCCCTCGTGGTTGCGCGGGACAAGGCAAAACAACTTTCTCCACAGATCAAAATGGGCCTCACAACCCAGGAATAGTTCGCATAAAGCGACATAACCCGCAATGTGCAGGACGGAGGCTGGGGTAAAATTGTGCAGCTGGAGGCCATAATACTCCAGAAGCCCTCGGAGGAATGGGTGAATTGGAAATCCCACGCCCCTCAGCAGATAGGGGACGAAGCACACTCGTTCTCCCGCAGACGGATTGGGGAAATCCTCCGCCTGGGTTTTGCCGTTGAAGGAGGCCAATCCTGCTCGAACAGGAACCAGATCTGCGGGAGGGAGAAATCCCTGCGTTTGCAACTTCTCCAATTGGCTGTGGACACAGAGCACCTCTCCCACTAGCCTCTCTCTAGGTTGGAACGGGAAGAGGAGTTGGGAATGTTAGCCATGATGGAATGGTCTTTCCTGGCAGTCTCTGAGGATTTTCTCCGCGTGGTGCCGAAAGGATCTGAGATCCAATCTCTTTAAATAGACGCTCTTTCTTGCAGGGCTAGGGTGTTATTTGCAAAAAATACCCTGACCGTCCGCATTCGCCCGACACGTGGAAGATGAAGTCATAGATACACAGAAGCCGAGGGATGCGACATTGAACTAAAGGCCGAATACATTACTTGGAAGCCGTCGGAGGGGGAACCCGCCTTGCAATGCCGAAGACAATCTGCGCGCCGAACCCCCCCCCCCCCCCCCCCCCCCCCCCCCCCCCCCCCCCCCCCCCCCCCCCCCCCCCCCCCCCCCCCCCCCCCCCCCCCCCCCCCCCCCCCCCCCCCCCCCCCCCCCCCCCCCCCCCCCCCCCCCCCCCCCCCCCCCCCCCCCCCCCCCCCCCCCCCCCCCCCCCCCCCCCCCCCCCCCCCCCCCCCCCCCCCCCCCCCCCCCCCCCCCCCCCCCCCCCCCCCCAACCGCCTCTCACCCGGATTCATACACGGTGGGCGCCAAAACACAATGTGTCCTCAGCCGAAATCGACTCCCTCCCCGATTCATACACGCTGGGCGCCAAAAACAAACTCTCGTCGGCAAATATTCGGTGTATGCGAGATTACCGTCCTATCCCCAACCGACTAATATTGCTGTGATGTAGGAAATTTTAAACGGGGGCTAAGTTTGTAAATTTCGTCGCATTTGAGACAAGCGCGCCCTGAAGACATGGTTCCCCCCTTCCTCTCTTCCTCCATTTCCCCATTCGTACTCCGTGGGCGCCAAAACACCCTCTCCACCCCAGCCTCCTCCGTCCGCCACCACATCCACCGCCGTCCTCCTCCACCATGCCGGAGCTGATACCCCGACGCCGTCGGCCATTACAAGAGATCGACCTCTCTCATCCATGGCTTCGGACTAGGATCCTTGCATCCCGTCCTCTCGCTTCATCCCCGACGTCGTCCACCTTGCCGGCGCCGCTCCCACGACCGTCTCGTCCACCGTGCCCCGCCGCCATCGTCTACCCTCCTAGATCTGCTTCCACGCCGTCGACAGCCATCGCTACCGCAGCACCGTCAAATTCTCACCAGATGCATACACGGCGCCGCACCAGAGGCGGTACTCTTTCGTATCTGCTCAACTTATTTATCGCAGCAAGAAAATAGATCGCCACTGCTTTACTCTGATTTCTTGTCCATCACTTACTTGTTAGTTGAAAGCAAACATTGGTTGTGAAGTTGCCTTTGTCCGGTTTGCACATTCAGATCCGCCATGACACTCTCAACACTATACTCGCAATGCTTATGGTTTTCCCCTTTT
Source organism: Thinopyrum obtusiflorum (assembly GCA_036873465.1). Taxonomy (NCBI): domain Eukaryota; kingdom Viridiplantae; phylum Streptophyta; class Magnoliopsida; order Poales; family Poaceae; genus Thinopyrum; species Thinopyrum obtusiflorum. Next base: position 85 of record JAAAWM010011806.1, on the reverse strand, counting down.
ATATTCCACACTAGTTAAATGATAGTAGACTAAATTTCAAAATTGGGTCAGTCGATTTTTGAGAGCTCGCCGGAGTTCACCGGTG